>NW_019060590.1:286954-332783 GCF_000696155.1 Zootermopsis nevadensis | reverse complement strand
ACTCTTAAGCAGAACTTCTGACTTGTATTCTATTGGTACGCGTTTCATATTCTGGCTGAGACTCTGAAATTTACCGCCTCATTCCTCGTTCCTTCCAGTCGAACATCGGTATTTCAGCAAACTACGACCGCTTCCACTCCAATCCTTTCCTACCTACCGTACCCAATCATTCAATTTGACACTAAATAACATCTCCACTATGCACAAAGATTTTCCTTATAAACGTACCTTATGAACACGATAAAAACATGTTTCCTGCACCGATACACATTCAGGTCCCTCCTGTGAATGCTTGTGATGAGACTATCTGGCACGACCAGGAAAAAGATGACCGCTGTTTTACCACAGCGAGTCTTATCTCTTTACTGAACCATGATTGATGTAAAGAGAACGTGCCATATAAATTTTTTTAACTCTTCCCGATAAAATTAAAAGCGACTTTTTGACACAATGACAACGGTTGTAACAACACGTAGACGCCAATAAATATTATCCAATAAGATCCAAAATTCCTTAACAGCAAATGATCACCAAACAAACACACAGAAAGAAGACGAAAGGACCCAATATCCATTATTAGCATTGCCATGCTAACGATTATAATAATACACATTCATAAATATTATCATCTAAGGCTAATCTCTTAAATGCGCATGATAACCAACAAACCAAGCTACTAACATTTGACTGTTGTATTGCTCGACTACTGATGAGGTTTAGATGACGGCAAAGAACGGATTCAGAAAACCGACTACACCTTCCCAAACTTATTTACATAGGAGTTTAGTAAAATACATCATGTAAACATTTAAATGGTAACAGATTTTGAATTTCGTCTAGTCATGTTCAGAACAGTAAAGTGAGACCATTTCGAGTTGTACCAATTGCGAGTACAAAAAGCCGAGTGATCGGGAGTTTGTTTTTGAAAACTTCGATATCCTAATTGTCATGCTTCAGTCAATTTCAGAAATGACTCAGGTCATTCTCAGGCACCTACGTTTTTACTCCGGTTTTAGACCCTAGGAAGTTTGCAACATTGTCTCTAACTACTACTCCAAGAAAGCCCACGGTGTGTTTGTTGGTCAGGCAAGAGGCAAGCTGCGCACTAGACCGATCCAAGTGTCATGCTTGCATGTGAAATGCGGGCTCTTGCGGTTCCAACTACCGTGCGGGACAAGCCATTAAGCCGCCTAAGTGGAAACTAAGTAATAAAAGTCTCTTGATATGTCTTGAACAGGAAGGTGCAAGTCGAATTTAATTACCACCTCCAAGAACACCCCACCTCCTCCTCCCTACGTACCCCAAGCTACCGATAAAGTGTCTAGCCACTGACGTAGTGTTTGTGATTACAGCTCTGTTCCTGAGGAACGTTTCCATCCAGCCCTGCTGTGTGCCGTGTTAGAGCCACTTCGCCGTTCTTTTTCTGATGCGATGCTGAACAGATTTTTAAACATTCAAACATTAGATGATCGTGGATTACAGAGAACATGTAATGTCTAATAGTAGATTTTTAATTCATCAACTATCATTAGGGCATGAAGCCATGGAGGATGAGATGGGCGGGACATGTAGCATGTATAGGAGAAATGAGAAATATCCAAAAAATATTGTGGGATACTTGGGAGGCCTAATAATAATGTGGACTGTTCTTATCAGCACCAGGATCAATGGAGGTATGTTTTGAACATGTAATTGAACCTTCGTGGTTTTTTTAATTTCTTGTCTGGTTGACCCACTGTTTGCTTCTCAAGATTTGTTTTGTTATATGAAGTTTGAGTGGTGAATTGTGAAGAATTATTTCTGTGCTAAAATTAGATTACTCGCATAGCTGGAGAGTAATGTAGGAATAAAATCTCATTTTAGTTAGCTCTTTCTGGCATTCGATATACTAACCTTTCGAATGCAATTTTTATACTTGACGAAAAACAAGCAATTACAAACTGAAATTTGTAGTATTCAAGGTTCTCACGGCGGCGAGAAAGGATATGGCTGACTTCTGGGTTGAAACGCCACATAGTCTGATAAAATTTCACCGACGTTTCAGGAGCACTTACTGCCTCCATCATCAGGGCTATGATTATGGAGGCAATTAGTACCCTTGAAACGTCGGTAAAATTCTACCAGACGACATGGCGCTACAACC
Source organism: Zootermopsis nevadensis (assembly GCF_000696155.1). Next base: position 330,640 of record NW_019060590.1, on the reverse strand, counting down.
CAGAAGATAGCAATCTTCAGAGTAAAATACATTTATTTTGACCTATGATAGAACACTTAAAATAAACGTTTCCAGGCATATTTTATCGTGCAGGATAAACCTTGGCTATCTTTACTTTTTCATTTCAGACTGTGTCCACTCATTTATTTGGTCACTTTTAACTCTCACGAGTCCTCTCAATTTTGGTGGCGCCACTATACGTTACTTATGATTTTAATAAAAGAGAAAAAAATATTTTCCAAGCATAGAATAATACTGTAGACTTTACATAGTGAGAAAGATGATAACAGGTAGAAGAATAGCGAACATCATCAGGGCATAAAGAGAATGATAGAAAGCAGGAGGGAAGCAAGAAAGGTTAATTCCCAGGAACACATACACACTAGCAACATGGCCACACCGCGAGAGTGTGCAGTGAGTCCACCATTGGGGTATATACATCATAATCCATGTGTCGAGCCGCTTGGGGACATCGTTTCAAGCCTGCAAGCTAGGTTAGGTGGTTCTAGTATGGCCCCAAACCGTCTGCATGAGGACTGGAAAATTTTTGCTGTAATTTGTGCGGGAGGGTTCGTCTCTAGGGATCTCATTTTACTCGAGCTAATGGGGACCCCCGTGCGCGTTATCAATTCCAATTCCAAAGGGGGGCCGCTAGAGGACGGAGGAGTGAGGAGAGGACTGAGCTGTATAACGGCTCGTGTTATTGTTAGGGGCGAAGTAGTAACTGGACCGGTATGGAAGGGAGACTACCCCCTTGGGGTTGTATACCCTCTGTACAGTAAGCATTGCAAGTCTATATGCACATCACGGTCCACTGATGGCTCCACACACAGGAGTGGACTGCCTTAAAGACTAGACTGACTTCTAAATTAGGGGATGTCGATAGTCTGCTAATCGATTTAGTCTTATATAATTTTAATATGGCGCTCTTTACGATTATAATCATTATATCATTAATTTATCTATCGTAATCATTGCCTTCTGTTTGAGACGAGATCTTTATTATTGTGTTATAATTTTAATTAACAGGTTATCCTAAATATAAAATGTCAATAGTTTAATTAAGTATACCATCGACTGGTAAAATACGAAAAAATAGGAAAATTAAGATCAAAATTTTTAAATTGGTTTCCCATGTTGTATGTAATTTAGTGTACTCAGTTGATTAGTAGAATGCGGCTCTGTAAAAAGAAGTATGTAATATATTTAAATGAAATGATTCAAAGGTAATGCCAGCAATGATAAAAATGTATGGTCCTTAACTGTGAATTAATTTACATCGTGTTACATAACATGTTAGGCCTATGGCAATTATAAGATGTGAAAAGAGATTTTTTAGGTTTGCTGGGACAATAAGCGCTACTGAAGAACTTGAAATTAGACTTACTAGCAGAGGATCTTACTCATGCTGATATCCAAGTACCTGCGCACCGTTGAAGAATGTTGGGAACGTGATAGTAGAACGCCATATATTGACAGGTGTCTTCTGGGTTGTTGTGCAGTGTAGACTGGTAGAAGTTTGCCGTTGTTTCAGAGGTAATGGCTGCTTTCATCATCAGGGCGATGCCACTCAGCAAGCACCTCCGAATCTCTTAAAGTCGGCAAATTTCTACCAGACTACACGGTACATCAAACCAGAAGACGTCCATTTTTATACTAGCTGTCGTGAGAACCTAAAATCTCACGAGATGAGAGTGTTTAGGGGCAATATTTTGTTCTATCTTTTCCGTACTAGACTGGCAATGAACGTAGGCGTCTGAAAATAATCAAAAAAATCACTGTTGTGCCGTCCAGACAGTGGGTAGTTTTGTTATTGACTTCACTAATGCGGATCAGTTTCATGTAAGAAAGGTTTATCCTTTCAGAATCATTCCCGGATTCGATCTCATGACTTTCGGAACACGAGGTAATTTCACTCAACTGAGCAGTCGTCTCGCTTGGCAGTCCTCATTTACTGACCACCTTGCCACCACGCTCCACTAGGGACGCGCCTTATAGGCCTATCACTTCTCCATCCCCCGAGGCCACCAGAACCACATTTCCCCTCTCGAGACCCTTCGTCCCTCCCCTTGACCCCCGATAAAGTTACTCCCCCCTCTCATATGATCTGCTATAGTTCACGGGAGGTTTCAGCTGATTAACTGTGTTTTTGTTGTGCGTTGCCTCTGGGCTAATAAACAGCAGTGATAGACAAGAAAGTAATTGTGAATTAGAATTGGAATTTTGAAATTGAAGATCATGTCCTGTAGCAGTGTAACCTACTTGATCAAGTTTTATAGTATGGTGCTTATTGCCCGTGTGGTTTATTTTGGAGACTTTCTGTTCCAGTTTAATTCATATGAAGACTGTGCTAACTGCAAATTTTCACGTTTCCCTCAATACGCCAAATGAAATTTGTGACGGTGTTGGTTTATTCTTCGGTAGGTCTTTGTGATCGAATGGGTTTGAAAAATCGTTCCATGGTAAACTGAGAACGGTTGAATTATGAGATGAGTAACTTAATATTAAATAACCTAATTCAACAAATATGTGTCCTAGAACTTAAAAAGCTGACTGTTAGCAAATTACCCGCTTTACAATCAGATATATTTAAATAATAAAAAAATGAAAAAATGCAGGGAACAGTGCTGTTTAAAAATGTTTCCAATCTGTTACATTCCGCCACTGTTCCAACAAAAGTCACACATTGTATGGATGTTCGAAAGAGCATTTCCGAAACATAGACGCAACATTTGTGTCCCATCTAGAAAGTTCGTGCAAACCCATACGAGGGGTATTACAGAAGTTTTATTCGTATGGGAATTTTATGCTCACCTATAATCAACGTACTTGCATGGCGGACTGTAGCCTAAACTACAGGCAATCACCAGTCTCGCCAGACGCGGTGTTACACCGCAATTTTACATGACAAAATTATGTAGAATATAATCAGAGAATATGGAGTCTGAAGAGAAACAGAGCAATGATAGCGTCCATAGTTTGCCGTCATCAGAACACGACTGTGGAGTACTTGAGGTGGTCTGTGTAACAAAGGTTAAGTGTAAGATTTTTCTAGTTTTTCAGTAAAATAAGGGAAATGAAAATGTTTTACATTTTATGTATCTACTATCTTAGCTACAAAGTAATTTTATAATATTTTAATATTAATAGCAAGTTGATACGCGTAATCTCCTTGTTTTGAAAGCCCTGGCTGATATTGTCGTCGTATCTCGTCTCTGATACGGAACAAATATAAAGTGTTGTGTGTGTGCTATGTGATGAGAAGAAGGTATTTCCGCTGCAGAGGATATAATGGCTTCTGACAAACTGTAGTTGTAGGTCCCGAGATGTCAATATCACGCAATGCACTCGACGGACGTAGCAATAGTATAAAATAAAGTTCCGAGGTTCGAATTCCAAGCTGTTCTGAATGGCATTTTTCAGGAAACTCGCTTCCAGATTACATAGATCTCGTAAACTAGATACGGAGATTACTGATACATCATAGACATATGCAACTGTAATTAATTAGTTTCTTCCTAAGTGACCTGTCATTTACTGGGCTTACAGAACGTCAGGATTGTAATTAATTTTGGATTACAAGTGAGCGCATGTACAAGCCTGTATACATTTTTTACATAACGTTTAGACGCTAATTATAGTTCAGTAGTATAATACACAGTAAAGTAAGCCCTAAACATATAAGATTTATGTTGCTAAGTTTTATCGCGTTCTGAATTAATTACACAATTATGACGTAAATATTTGTAGTACGAGGGTCGCTCATTAAGTAATGCCCCACATTTTTTTTCTCAGCCAATACTGAAGATAGAAAAGTGTACTTTTACATGCTTGAGATTTGATGTTTCCCGCGTTCGTGTACGGAGTTTCAAATGATTCCAACCGATAGCGGAGCTGTAGTGAACTGTTAAAATGGCGTCTGTGAACGACTCTCGTTACAAGCAACGAGCTGTAATTGAATTCCTTGTTGCTGAAAAAGAAACGGTGGTGAACATTCATAAACGTTTGTGTGCTGTGTATGGAAGCTGTGCAGTCGATAGGAGCACCGTTGGTCGCTGGGCTAAGAGAGTTAAAGCTTCAGGAAGTGAAGAAACCGAGCTCCGTGATCTGCCGCGCTCTGGGCGTCCTGCCACAGCCACCACTCCAGACATGTTGAACCGCGCGGATGCCATTATTCGTGAGGATCGGCGCATCACAACTCGACAATTGGCCCAACAGCTTTCAGTCAGCAATGGAAGTGTGATTGCAATTATCCGGGCTCTTGCATATTCGAAGGTGTGCGCAAGATGGGTTCCACGAAGTCTCACAGCAGACCACAGGATTCAAAGGAAAACGATTTCTTCTGAATTGTTGGAGCGTTTTGATGCTGAGGGAGAGGTCTTTCTGTCCCGGATCATTACAGGTGACGAAACCTGGATACACCACTTTGAGCCAGAGACAAAAAGGCAGTCAATGGAGTGGCATCATCCTCAATCACCGAGAAAGAAGAAATTCAAGACAACTCCCTCCGCCGGAAAAGTCATGATGACTGTCTTTTGGGACAGTGATGGGGTCATTCTTGTGGATGTGATGCCAAGAGGTGCGACCATCAATTCAGACGCGTACATCAGGACCCTGAAAACCCTCAAGAAGCGTTTTCGACGAGTTCGGCCTCACAAGCATCCAGCAGAAATTTTGCTCCTGCACGACAATGCACGCCCTCACACAAGTCTGAGAACCCGGGAAGAAATCACCAAATTGGGTTGGACGGTGCTACCCCATCCACCCTACAGTCCAGATCTGGCACCCTCCGACTTCCATCTCTTTGGGCCCCTTAAAGATGCTATCCGCGGAACAAGATTTGAAGATGACGAGAGCGTGATTCAAGCAGTGAGGACATGGCTACGGGGACAGGACAAGAGCTGGTACCGGCAAGGCATGCATGCCCTTGTTCCACGCTGGCGTAAAACCGTACAAGTTGATGGGGACTATGTGGAAAAATAGTATGTGTAAAGGAAACATTGATTTATATTGTCACTAAATTTGAGCCATCTTGAATAAATATGTTCTGAGGAAAAAAATGTGGGGCATTACTTAATGAGCGACCCTCGTATATATCGTATGAAATTGACCTAACTTATAGATACATCCCGAAGGCAGAAATGAGAACATATTACTGATACATTAAGGAAAATTAACATTTGTATAATACGTTTTGTTTTAGATCTGCGTATGAATAACTTAGTGTCTTAAATTTCCTGTTATGTCAACTTGCTTTAGAAATTCAAAATAGACGAGATACTAATTTCTTAATACATTAGGTATTGTCGATTAATCAAAGCAGCTTTTTCTATTAGTTACCAGCTTAACAAGCAAACACGTTACTACTTTAGTAAACTTTCAATGTACAGTGTATTTAAATTAAAAACTGTGAAACATAAACAACTACATGAATAAAATGCTCGTATACCCTGGAAGAACCAGTGTAACGTCAGTCATGTACAGTAAGGTGAGGCATGAAATTGAAAATATGTATGTCCAAATATCTACTCCTTTGTTCAAAAAGTCCCTACAAAATATAAAATTTCTCTGAATTCAAATAACTCTTAGAGCTTAATTTGCATTACGCAGTAGCACTCGAGCTAAATACGAAACTCTCCTACACAGTGATCGGACATCGTAAAAGTCATCCAAATTGATTGGTCTTAGAAGAAGTCAGATGGACTGCAAAGGGCACAGAAGTGATCGAAACTTTTATGTTGCAAGTAAGAACGCGAGGTTTAAATACATGTAAAACGCAGGTACTTCAAGGCAACTATCCAGTTTTAGGGACGACAATCAGGAGTTGAAGAAATCGAACGGGAGTCAAATGGTTCAAGACAACTCCCTAATTTTAAGGAAATTCAGTAATTGAAGGAATCAAATGGAACGTTAGAGGCTAATGTTACAGCTATGTAACATTTCATGACAATGATCACAAGGAACTTCGTTGGTATTTCTTGCTACCGGAGTGACCACTGTCAGAACTTAATTTTTCCCGCATGAACGGCGCACTTGAATAGTAAAGCGTGGCGGACTTTGGCTATTGTATTTGCAAGAAGATAAGATTTAAGTAGTGGGATGGCTCATAAAAGCCTTTTGATTGCGAACTGGAAACACTGATGTGGGTAACTTAATCACAATACTCGCTTAATAGACGAATGGGCCAGTTAGTGTTTGTTAGTATCCACGCACCTGTTTATTATTATCGCAAGGCCGATTGGTGGTAGACTGGAAAACTTAAAGGCTGCTTTAATAATGAAGTAGTTGTTGTTACAGAAGCTTTGCCCAAGGTTGTACACACACACACACACACACACATACGTTTTAGAGAAGGACAGAGAAATCGTTTCAGAATTGTTTGTCGCAAATTTCACCGGTTCCTTGGTATCGTCTGTGTATTGTTTCCGCTTTCACGTGTTTATTCAACACACAAGCAGATAGGAATGTTGCTAGTAACAGCAATGGGCGAAACAATTGACTCGCATTGGCCGTTTACGATTTGTATGTGCATTTGTGAAACAATGCAGCCATTGGCTTGCTTCAGGGGTATGTAAACTCCTGTATATAAATTCTGTGACGATACCAGCATTGAGAAGGCTGAAATGAGGATACCACATAGAAGAAGAACTGTCATTATTTTTCGCAGTTTATTTAACGACACTGCCAGTATCTGGAATTACACAGGTTTCCGACGGTTTATGTTGATACTAAAGGTTCTTATTCCTGAGGCCGTTCCCAGTCAGAAATTCCGTATGGAGCTGCGGTTATTTGACGTTCAAGATAATTTGAACCTTGCATAGACAACATCAGGTTCTTTAATGCGTCTTGTACGACACAAAATACAAATGAATACAGATGAACATCCAGTGTGACCGGTCACACACATTTTAGTCTGCAACTAAATGAGCAGTTACCTGAACGATGTATTGGTCGTGGTGTTCCGTAGAATTGTCCCCTGTGGTCATCGGACGTCGCTGCCGAGTGACACTGACCACTCACCTTCTATCTAGCGCCGAGGTCAAGACTGAGTAAAAGCTATATATTGCCTCTCTCCCCAGGCGTCTCCATGGCAAGTAGCAGGACAGCTTTACTTCTATTCTGTTTAGGCCTAAATAAGTTGATTTTATTTCATATGTATAAATTACTTATTAATGTAATTGTTTACTTCATTTCTGTTTAAATATGCATTGATACAGTTGTCCCAAAAAGGTGTATTCGCATTATAACACAGATTATTGACCGAATGCATATACACACTTTTTGAGACACTATTATTTATTTTTATTTAAAAATTGTCCAGTTGACTTTCGATGTCTTACATTTGGCAAGCAATTTACTCACCCCTGTCCTACATGACATTTAGTCGCTCACAAAAGCTTTCCGTTCCCTTGGTGAAACACATTTATCGACAATACGTATTGACTTTATGGTATTAGTAATGTCAGCTTTTAACGTCATGGCGACATAAACATAAATTGTTCATCGTGAGAATCTGAGGAATGATCTGTCATTTACGTTGCAGAATTGCCTAATGCGTTAAAGGTTTGAAAATCTTATCAAGTGATAAACGGTTTGCTATTTTGTATAGTTATCGGGTTCAAATTTATTATTTTAAAACGTGAAAAATGTTTTAAATGTGACACTAACCTCATCCTCTTATAATAAAGGCTTTGAACTTGGACGAATAAATGGATAAATGGACAGGTGTAGTCTAAAATTGCTGACCTTAATAAAATGTTCGTATTCTATGAGGATCTATAACGATCTCCATGGATCAGTCCTTCCGAAAATAAAAGTGCGCTCAGCTAGTCAGAAAACTTCCCGCCTTTTATGAAACCCGAAGGCTCCATTACCATGTTCACAAGGGCTAGCTACCGGTCCCTTTCCTGGAGGAAATGAATCTGGTTTATACTCTTCAGCCCTATTTACCGAATATTCATTTTAATAAAATTCCCCTATCTTCGCCTAGATATTCCGGGTAATCTCTTCCCTTCAGGATTTACGACCAAATATGGCAAACATGCAAACTAGTGGCGGTGGGAGCGGCAATTGATAAAAATTACTGAAATTATGTATGGTATCCTCATGTTAATATTTTGGTTGTAGAGTCGTAAGAAGTGTGAGGTTCACGTAACCTTCAGTGACGTAACGTTCATGTTGAATTTCTCTCTCGCGCACACATGGTGGTGATCTTACAAGGCCGCTTTTTTCTTAAGAAAGCAGTGGTAACACCAGGTGTGAATGCATTGCCATTGTATCGCCGCACACAAATAATGCTTGACTCAGAGAGAAGAGTCAGAACGAGTCCAGATAAACGCTTCAAGCTTTCAGACATCAGCAAGACAAGTTTTTCTTCGACCTTGGGATTTGATCCATGGATATCTCGATAGCCAAGCAGCCATGCTAACTGTAAGGTGGAAGGCGATGCTGTGTTGTCTATAAAATACATGTAAACAATCTAATTGATAATTTATTCTGTCCAGAGCTAACCTCATCAATTAAGTTTCATTATCAAATTCTCTTTGACGTCACGTTACGATAGATGAGTATTCTGGGAACATATTGTTGTTATCATTTCATTCCTCTGGGAAACACGCCCCCTGTTCACGCAATGTGGGAATGTTTTGTTTTACTTTCAGTTGTCATGCATTGAAGTAATTAAACATTTTCGTCGCTTATTCGAAACATGTACCGCAGGATGGTATTAAAATTACTTAGCTAAACACATGCAAATTGTGCAATAATAGGTTCTATCATAGTGTAAAATTAAAGGAATTTAATCTTGATTTGCATGAGAACGTTTTTTTTTGTTCGATACAGATGTCTTTCTTTATTGTCAGATGAAATATCGTACTAGAAGCAGTACTGTGATCAAAGGTAAATCGCGAAATTTATGGCAAAGAAGATTGTGTGTAGTACTAAATCTGTATTATGGTTACAAATATAGTACAATATATTTTGGGTATTTCTGTAATATAGGGAAGTAATAAAAATACAAGTAGACATTTAAATTACATAAGAGTACCATTTCCAAAATTAACATTTTATTGTTTACACCCCAACCAGTATTTTCGAAAAAAATCGTTGACAAACTAAACAAGCGGTAATTTGTAACCTTTAAGAACATAGGAACTACTTTGTAGTAGTTGTTGTAGTTGTGATACCTGCAGCGGGACGGAGCAGTTAAATCCTTTCACTCCTGCACGACACGTAACTGAACGTCACAAATCCGAGTTTATGATCCTGTCGGACGGAATATATCATATGGAACTTGTTTTCCGTAGTCGTCGCTGTGGCAGACAACGAATTACCTTGTCAGCTTCCGACAGGATTATATTATAGGAAAAGCATTTTGCTTGTATTTCAGGAAAGAGACGGGTGAAAGTGTAGAGATATTTACTCTTTCAGACGCCTTCAACGACCGTCCGCCGTGATGGCTCTCTGAATTCTGTTTTATGCGATTTAGATAGCCCATTTCTCCCCCTTGAAGTGCCATTTCCAGGAGAGAGTGAGTTAAGTCCGTTAAAATTAAAATACAGATCAGCGAGACTGCTCACTTTCAGTTGTGTATGGAGACACTGTAGTCGTAAAAACATGAACACAATATTTTACAACTTCTAGTAAGGTTCACTTAATTTAGAAACGTGACAGATACTCAACATGATTGTATTTGTGGGGCCTACTCAATTATTTAGACAGCTATTTGAATGAACGCGCAACCAAAATTTTAATTATTATTTTCATTTATTTTTTGTATTGTTATGTTTGAATTTCAGATATATGAACTTCATGGATTCCACTAAAATATTCCTTAATTTAAATGTCGTTATTAAAAGTACTCTGTTTTACGCTGTAAATTCAGCTATTCAAAAAGCAGAATCTAACTCCTTATGTTCTTGTTTCTGTTGTCTGTACTATATTTTGTATCAAGGCACAAGGATATACATCAGGCAGGTAAATAAATAATGTCAATAGTGAAATAAATATTTAATTAGAAACGTAAAGAGCGACTTGATATATTAGTTACTAGACTAGAGTCCGATGCAAGGGTAGAGTGTACAGGAGTTTAAATTTGTTTATCTCCCTCAAACCTCCTCCCCAACTTCGAATATGTTAGAAAAGCTGGGAACCATTGCTTGCCTGTTACTTTTACATCTAAAATTGAGAACTTTCATGACTGGAAACATAAATAAGCATATTTTACCCAAAAAGTATAATGTTTTGTGTACAGGTGAATTTGATCGACTTTCAAAAATGTTTCTAGGTTACTGACATATGTTTTCCTCAGTTATCAGTTATTCTAGCCTAGTCTATTACTTTGAATGAACATAAAAACATTTGTATTTATATTGTCCTAATTTCTGCATGCTAACATATATAGTTAAACTTTGCAAGATGATTAAACGGTTACTAAGAAAACACACACGCGAATGCATGATTGATTTGAAAGGAAACTGCTTAAAATCTTAACCTACTGATTCATTTTCTACTTCCTACTCTTCACACCTTTTATAGTGGCTTTGCAGATGGTTAGAAATTTATTTTTGACTAATGAGGATCGAAATATGATAAGTCATCGTGCAGGACTCTATAACATATGTATAACATCTATGCTTTTAATTATTATAATCGACCAATCTGTGTTACTCGTCTCATCTCTCCCTGGTCACGGAGTTAATTTCTGAAATTTCGGAGTTGGGCTCCACATGAACGCAGCTGATCTCCCGACAAGACTTCGTTGCATTTAGTCGTGTTAAATTTTAGTCATGTATAGGTATTTATAAATAGTGTGGGCTCAGGAAAGGAGCGGTACTTTCGTATTATCCAGTGAATGAGTGGAAACAATTGGTAAACAGTTTTGTAATATTCGTTTACGAGATTTGATCTGTAACTTATCAATGTAACATCTTTACAGGCAGCTCTTAACAAAAGAAATGTTTGTAACCCTTAGAGGCCGAAATTATTTAAATGACATTTAAATATTTAGTTTTATCACAAAGAAAACACAAACAACACTTTTCTAATATAACGATTGATTGGTCAGTGCTGTTTACGGATATACTCGCTACTTATTCTGAGAATCGTAAGAAAAAGATAATATTGTGTGGGCAGGAGGCAAAGTTATTGATTGCTAAAGTAGGTTGTACATATACTTACCACTAGGCTTTAGAGAGTTAAATGAGAATGATACGGAAACCAAATGTCCCGGAAATACATCACAAGTTGTGCGGCCACATTGTACACTATGAGAGCCTTGGTTATTGAAGAAAAAGAAACGCGTATCTATAATATGTAAACCAAAGACATTGCTGACATAGGAAATGAGACAAATTAAGGATTTTTAGGTTTTCACGGCGGTGGGTTGTAGCGCCGTGTAGTCTGGTAGAAGTCTACCGACGTTTCAGAGGTCATTGATGACTAGGCCAAGCCAGTGGGGAACATGGTCACTGACACGGTCAAGGTTCAGCCTTGATAGATTGGTTCATATATCTCAAACCGATTCCACGTGAGCAGCATACACATCTCCTTGATGATGGAGGCAGCAGGGACGTATGAAACGTTGGCAAACTTCTGTCACATTACACGGCGCTACAACCCAGAATACAGCCATATTAAAACGTTAAGAATTGCTATTGGCACTAGAACTATGCTCAGTGGTTTCAAGCACGAAATCTCCGAAGATGGTAGTTGATTGTTGGTTGCGGGGAAGGGCCATATTGATCAGAGGTTTTAAAGATTTCAAAAGAAACCCCAGTAAAGTTGATATGAGTAGACATATGTGATTTCGTACAGAACACTAGCCTGAGGCTTGACATTCACACAGTACAAATTTCCTCATATCTGTAATAATCTGTCTGTGTGTTGTATCGTAAGTTTAAATGTTCTTGTTAGTAGGTAACGTCATTCGGACAATCTGTTTTGTCTTATCGATGGTTATTTACTGGCCAAAATATAAATACCATAAAAGAAATAATGCAAGCTCTGTTATATGTAAGAAGAAACTGAGTATATGTTTGTGTCTTAACGCCAGTTTTCTGGAAAAATCATGATATGAAAGTAGCTAATGAATATTTTAAAAAATGAGAACGTGAAAATCAGTCACATTTATTGAATTGATTGATATTTATTGTAAAGTATTTGTTTTATTTCACCACGTTTAGTAACTGAATCGACGTAGGCCTGCGTGCATGGGATAGTAGTGAAACTAAATATAAACCTACACATAAATTCAACCCTTCTTAAAGAAGGTATATGATTTCTTCCGGACTATTATAGAGTCTTTAAAGAGGTCCAATTTTATTGTTAAGAACGGCGTCATTCAAATATTAGACTTACCAAGTTTCGTCAGAAAACAATTTAGAACGAACTCTGACTTAGGTGCTACTTGTTTCGCTTTTATGCAAAGGCAGTATAGCTGAAGGATTGTGAAGTGACTGAACGGTGTATACGTATACCCGTGATAAATTGGTTTTTATCTCACTAGGATTATGTTGCCAGCATCTCTGTGCAGGACTGATGTTAGCGGGACTTAATTCTCTTCCTGAAAAGACAAAATTCAAGGGGAATGGGACAAGTGAGGTTAACTGAACTGTCAAGATATATATCTACTGATGTATACATTCCAATAATATTTAAATTTTAGGAATGTCTGCCTACAGTTGCTGTTTGCAGGCCACTGAGGTACCCGGTTTTCTTCAGGAATTATAGATTTAAAGGTATGTTTCAAATCGACGCCAGTTTTTGAAATCGTGCTATGCAAAATTAACAGTAATTTGCTGTGTTTTGCTGGAAACAGTTTATCAGCCTCATAAAGATTAATTTTTAAGTATATTTCGCGTTTTGTAGAAGCAGACAGCTAAATATGTATGAAATCTAAGTATGCATACCGGACCCTTGTGAACACAGTAGCGAGTTGAGTTTTGAGGTTCTCACAGCCAGCTCGACAGTGTTGAATCTTGGGTTCCATTAGAGGTGGAAAATATCTTGGTCATTTCAGAAACTGATAGAATCTGAAGGAGGACTCTTCTGCTTAAAGTTAATTAATATTTGTGTGTATTTGCTATTTAAATTTTAGTCTGTACATCGTCGTAAAATAACTGAATAATCAACCATGGTAGGATTTGAGGTTTTCACGGCGGTGAATACGAAGATGGCTGTCTTATGAGCTTTAGAGCCGGGTAGTTTGGGAGAAGTTTACCAAAGTTTGATAGGTACTTGCTGCCACCGTCATCAGCAAGGACCTCTGAAACGATGATATCCTTCTTCTAGACTACCCGGCACTAAGGCCCAGAAGAAAACCATCTTCCAACCAACCATCGCATTTAGACAGTCAGTCAAAGACCTGTCACATCTTTATAGGGGAGGAGGAGTGGGAGCCCGAATGTGGAGAAGAACAACCAGCAGGCGCTGTGTCTGTATCAGGGTCTGGGTCTATAGTTGAAGACATGATACCACCCACAACAGGAGGGGAATGTTCCCCAGTTCAAACCGCCACTGGATCGTCATCTTCACCACCACCTTCACTTGTCCGACAGTCTGATACCGACATCGCTACCAACAGTAATCACAAAGGTAAGAACCGATTTCAGTTTGTGATACTGCAAATTGTGTATTGCCTTTATACATGTTCCCAAGAAGATGTATTCACACATTCAATGAATGAAATTATGATATTTTAATAAACTAAACCTTCCGCTATTTTGTGCATCAGAATAATTGGAGAGATATGGCGATGCCATCTGTTAAGTGTAGACCACATTAGATTCCCCTCGTAATGACAACGCGGATATGGACGATGCGGTTACTATTCCGTGTTACAATGTATGTACATCTTTTTGGGACATTCTGTAAATTAACGGACATGTTTACTGTATTGAATTACGGTCTTTGGCACACATTGTATCCCGGCGCAACTGATTTTCGTGGTGTCTGGAAGTATCTCCAGGCAATTCGCTCTTACAAATTGAAACAGTATAACAATGCCCCGGTATTTAAATGTAATTAACGCAGTAATTAATATAACACATTAATGCATTTATTTTCATATAATTAATTAATTAATAATGTTCACAAACGTTTAACTAATGCAGCTATCACGCAGGAAACACGAAACTGTGGCCAGAAGAACTTCTATAATTTACATTTTGGTCCACATGTACTTTGAAGTTGAGCAGGCCTGCCAGAAAGGATTAAAGCGTAAAGAGTAGTAGATATTTGATGAAAGAAGGCTTGTCATCAACAGTGATAGAGACGACTCTACACTCATACCCACCCGAAAATTTAAAATTTATTATAACTTTAGATAAGATCCAGCGAAGAATGTGCCATCATTTCCAATGTGACCTAAGCAACTCGGTGCATTAATTCATTGTGAGCATTAGCAGTCATAATCCACCCACTTAATACGGTCGAGTGTTTTGATTATTTGTCAAGATGTATATCTAATAAAATTAATGTTTAAGGTTACACGGATTACATTCTCCATTCAGTTCGAGCAATGTATATTTTCATGTAACTTCATTTGATTTTCATGAGCTGTAGAGTACAGTATATCGTGATCCGAAGATCATTCTGGTTTCTTATTTCAAATCCTGTGTGATCAAATGTGCGGGTATATGTAGTTAAAGCTTCCAGAGGATCCATTTGTGACTTAACATTAGGCAATTTCCACTCGTATACTCGGGCATGTAGTTATAGCTGTTCTTTCACTTCTTGTATCAACAGAACTGGCTGCTACTTCTTCTAATAATAAAAAGGGTAAGCTAATGTAACTTAACGTCTCCTGAGAATGCGTTAGGGAAAGTTGGTGAGTGACTGTGAGAGGTTAGGATTTGAGTGATGGGACGATAAGTAACGAAAGCAGGAGCCATGATAAAAAAGGAAGTAGGGAGACGAAGAGAGAGAAACCTGGCAATAAGACTTCGGGCATACACCTTGTACACAAGGAAGGCAAAGCTTACTGCGTTGTACACGGGTTTTGCATTAAGAATGCCTAATCTTGCGAAGCTTCTGCTACGAGGCGCTCGGGTAGTGTGGGAGGGTTGCTACTCTTACCTGAGAGGGAAGCAGATTCGTCTTCTCAAGACGTGGTGAAAGCTTCATGAGACCATCTCTATAACATTGCGTACACCCAATGCCGTATCTAACTGGTTAGCCAGTACTAATTTTATCTGTATTTTATATATTGATAGATATTTAATTGAACTTTAAGACTGACATCAGAATTATGGCACGTTTCCCGACCTTTAATTTTGGATTTAATAAAACACTTTTAAACGGAACTAGTGAACTACAGGGTGGGTGGGAAGTAGGTAGGCATTGAGAAATGGTTATA
Organism: Zootermopsis nevadensis; assembly: GCF_000696155.1. The sequence continues at coordinate 315,285 of NW_019060590.1, read as the reverse complement.
ACCTCTATATTTCCAATGCATAGAGATTATTTAATGCCTACTTACTTCCCACCCACCCTGTAGTGAGACTGTCACTGTTGACCAGAAAATGAACTTCTTAATGCTTTAATTGCTTTTTAATTTGCATCGTTGAGAAACTGGCTAAAGCACATCAGGCCTTCAGCAGTGTACATTTCAGTTAGACATTTGAAAATAAGTTGAATTGTTACAGGTCCCTATGTTTCCTGCTATAGTGCTGTTGGCTTCTGATTTTGCAAAATGAAATTCTACGTTTTAAAAAAGTGCGACTTATATATTGGAGTTGAATGTGTTTTGTTGGTCTGTCATCTGATTTTAAAATATTTTGGGATGACTGATCATAACTTAACTTTCATTTCCGCTTTTTCTATCGTAACTTTGAGACCTTCGTGGGACAGACAGACAGACAGTTCTGTACAAAGTTCGAAAATTATCCTTCAACCAGGTGTTGATTGGCTCACAAAAATACATGATTACAAGCTGAACTCCCTTCAATTCCGGTCTGATACTTTGTATAATGCATTTTCCATGCGTTTACGTTGTGGGAAAGCCAAATCGCTTCATCACATGCTTAGTTTTTATCAAGAGGCGTCCAAAATGATAGTGTGAATAATCCTTCCTCCTTTCCAGCTCGGGCAGCCAGTAATTACCCTTCTTGCAGCGTCTCGATGTGACTCCGGCGTGGATTCAAACTAATTATTTCCCAATGACATGTTTGGCAGCACGCTGTTACCTTGTGTTTTCTGTATTTGGCCTTAAATGTGTCCATTCCCTGTTCTTTGTTCATTCTCTGTTCGCTGAAGTACGTGTTGCGGTGTACATGAGAATAAGTGGTTTCCTCAGTCTAGCAACTACTTTATTTCTTGTCTAATTTGCAGACATGTTAAAGATTGCTGTCTTCTGAGGTGTTGCTTCACACAGTCTATTAGAAGTTTACCTACGTTTCAGAGTTATTTGTTGTCTCTATCCTCTCTCATCGCCCTGATGGTGGAGGCAGCAAGTACCTCTAAAACGTCGGTAAATTTCTTCAAGACTACACGGCGGAACTCCCCAGAAGGAAGCCATCTTCTTACTCGCTGCCGTGAGAACCTGAAATTTTACCTAGATATATCGTTACTGTGTATTTTCATAACCCAAACGTAGGTGCTTTTAAAGTCCTGCAACATTAAAGAGACACTTGTTTTAGTGTTTGCGACGTCGTTGTTTTGATCGTCCCAGTAATTCTTGGCTGCTCTGTATTATTTATGATGACATCTAGCCCAGCGTATGATCCATCAAAGTTGAAAGGGAATACAAGTTTTTCTGTTCAAAAATAATATGATTAATTGCAGCATTATCTTTGCAAATTGCATTGAAAGCACAACATATACAATTTGTTTATGAAGTGAAATAAATGTGAAAACACCTTCACGGCGACTGGAGCTAAATTCCTGCCAAACGCACCTATACAAACGTTTGAGTAGAGCCTACGCTGTTGTAATATTGCATAAGATCGATCTGAAATATTCGTCCTTTCGATATAACCCTAAATTCTCTTTTAGCTGTTTATTGACATAAACTTACAAAGTTGTAAAACATTTAAGTTCACATTTCGTGTGTTAAGCTACTAGTAATTTAGATTATTTTTAATGCTGTGAGTCAATTCATGATTACAAGCAAGGACTTGATTTCCCTTTGTCGTCTTCGCCGCTTATATTCCCTCTTCATTGCGTCGGGGAGCCATTTGCATTGCAAAACATCTAACCTATACAGCTCAAGATCTGCAAACTTCGTGGTGGGCTAGACATTTCTAATAAAACGATTCAATAGAACTATACATTCATTATAGCGCTGGACTCTATAAGGGGAAGATTAATTGCCTCTCTTAAGTGCAGGTCTAAGAGGGTAACTGAAACATGGCCAGAGATTTAGACAAAGGGAAGTAAATATTTATCAAACTTCGGAAATGAAGGACATTTAAATTTATCCTGAAGGATTCAGTTTTGTCTGTTGTTATAGGTTCAAATGCAAATATAAAAGGTTGCAGAATAACGGATGAGGCGCCTAATTTTTAATGACACATGTCTTGTCAGTTATGGGGTTTGTTTCTCTGATATGAAAAGGCCAACAAACTTCTACCAGCGTGAACGTTGTATCATGTCGCCTCCGTGCAGTTGTTAAGCCAAAACAAAATGTTATTCAGTCCTGTTCAACCAAAATGTGTCTAGTGCTCGTCCTCATATTCTTATATGCTAATAATTATTAGTTGATACAAAGTTTCTATATAACTTAATTATAATTAAGTTATATAGAAACTTTGTATCAACTACAGATTCGAAGAAATTACGTAGTCATGAAAATGGAACAGCGATTTTAAATTAATGTTTCTCGTTGAAAAGAAAACTGCATGATTCCTATATGTTTGAAGGCGAGGTGAATAATACACCCAACCTTCCTCCTGTGGTCCACGTGGCTGTGACTCTCTGTACTACCTGTTCTAAAAAACATTATACTAAAAATGTACATTACTTTATTATTAGGTACATTCGTCACTGCTCTGTGAATACGAATCCTGACACCCACACCCACAAAACAAAGAACTGTAGTATACCGTGTTAACACCACAGCACACGTCACATGTTTGTCGGAATGATTCAAACAAATGTTTGCGAAATGGTCAGTACCAGACATTCGCCTTAATCGTTGGTAGCCATCGCCATTCCAAGATGGAGCCGTTAACACCCGTTACTTCAAAATACAGAGATAAATTGACGGTACGCCCAAAATAGGATATTGCCAAGCTTATCACCAAAAATTAAGTCCCTGCAAGGTACTACATAAAGACCACGTTCTTTCTTATATTATATTTATATAACAATTAAAGTACTGTGTATGGGTTCTGTTGAAGTAAGACCAACAAAGTTTGTTTTTACAACCTTACTATTTCGTCAGTTACGACAATCCTATCATTTGAATCGTTATAAACTGTGTATACCCTACATTTGAGAAGCTTTGTTGAATAAATCAACAATTAATAATGTAATTAATCAACATGCCTGTTCATAAAGCTAGACCTTTGTTTAATGCGGATATTATTGGCCTTGTTCTCGGAAACATTCAGCTTGTTGATTTTTGTAACTAGTGAGCGACTGGAACGGTTTGGTTTGGATCTCCTACATGCGTAATTCCACTTTAGATATAACAAACTGGCAGTTTAAACAAGATGGATATAGAATGATGGTGTGTTTGGTTTAAACTTGATGAATATGGAAATCTGGTGGGTAGCTGGTTGGGAATACGAGGAGGACTGGGAAGAACGGGGAAACGTTTGATGAATTGCCGGCACCGATAGGTATCTTGTGTGTTTTGTGGGTTCCATGCGTGCTGTGCCCGATATTGCTGCCCTCTACTCATTGCCATTAGATCGATTAACGCTTCGAAAATCCAATTATAGCTTTATGTTAATTAGTTCAATATGATGGACTGGTTTCTTTCTGTACACTTCAGTGGCAGATACATGCCTATGAAACATTTTCTGAATAAACTCCCGCGGCGTTTATGCCCTAGTATGATGTTTTAGTGTAACTGTTATTGTCTTCAGTGACAGTATTATAAAGTTCATCGTTGTCTGTTTTAAACAACTCGCTGTTATCACTGTTCTGCGCTCTGAGAATGTAAATCTTTTTATTTATTTCTATTTACGTGTTGGTGGTTAGAGAAGTGATCGTTTATTGACATGAGAAAAAATAAATTATTTATTAAAAATTATTGCTTATAGGCAGAAGAAGATATTGATTAATAAAATGGTGCAGGTTAAACCTAGGTCTTTCTGATGAGCGATCTTTGTGCTGTGTGAGTTCTCATTATAATTTCCTCTTAATAGACCGATAATCTGAATGAATATTAGGAAGGCTTCTTAAATTTTAAATAACCCAATATTTTTTAGAATCTTGTAGAAAAAACAGATGGAATTTTAAAAAAAATAATTATAAATAACGTCGTAAATTGCTACCCTTTGGGCTGCAGCGCCGACTAGTCTGGTGGATGTTTTCCGACTTTTCAAAACGAATTACCCTTATAATGGAGGAAGTAAGCATATCTGAAACGTCGGTAAACTTCTACGAGATTACACGGCGCAACAACCCAGAAGGCAGCAGTCAATGTACTCACCGCCGTGAGAACCTGACATCTCATAAAAAGAAACATGTTGTTAAAACCAGTTTAACAGCGATGCGGAATTGCCAGGGAGTTTGCTGTCGCTACCATTTTAGATTATGCCTTGTGGCTGTAAGTCTTCACGCTTGGACTTTGGTCACACAGATTAACCTAAGCCAATGTATATTTCCGATAGCAGGATGTGGCAATGAAATTCTGTCAAATTTATTGATTAATAATGTTTAACGTACTAGCATACAAAGGTTTGAACTGAAATTGAAATGAAGGTTTTGATATATATTACTCGATTGTATCGGAAAAGCTGATCAATCACGTTGGAAGTCCGATAGGAATGTTACTACGGACATCAGCATGACAACTTTTCTGCTAGGGGACATCGTACTTCGTTTAATACTTTTGTGTAATAAAGAGACTTAACATACGCATTTGACAGTTTTAAAGGTTGCAGGAGTAATTGTTTTACTTCCCTACGACGAGGCCGAACAAATGATCTTTATTGCGGTTTTAGGGCTTTTGATTTATTTAGTTCGCATAATTGTATGCCAACACATAAAAGAATAGGAACAAATACGAGTACACTGCTGTGGGAATTTTGCAACATAAGACGATCTGTTATCGATGGATAAATCATTTACTTATGTGAAGGAGCCTCGACAGGCTGATAGACCAACAACTTGAAGAAAAATAATAAGGAAAGGAGAATGAAAAGTTGACTTAGAAGAATAATAAGAAATGGCAAATGGCTTACGACGAATTATGAATTTGAGTTAGATGTGTGAGTGGAACATTTAATTATTATTCTTCAAATTCTATTTCATATTATGAACATACATAGCAATTTTAAGTCAAAATTGAAACTTAGGAAGAAAATTACTTTTTAACAACTATATTTTCATGTGGTATTGAATTTGTTATAGGTACTTAAAATATAATATTATTGAAATATTTTTCAAAGGTATAAGCTTAATTTGAGGAAAATGGTCCAGTAATCCGTACGTTTAATTACGTTTAAAATATGGAAAACTAGACGTGAATTGAAACTCTTATGGCGTTTAAGATGTCGACGTTGGTCTTCTGGGTTGTAACCGTGTGAACGTGATAGGAAAACATTAAAGTCTCGGAGGAACATACTGCTTTTATCCACAGGGCCGAGAAAAACTACAATATCTCAGTCAAAATACACATGAATACCTCATGTAATTTGGTAGACGTTTACCGACGTTTTAGAGGTACTACTAGCTGCTTCCATTATCCGGGCTTGATGGAATTCAAAATTGGTACCTGTACACAAATGTTATCGATTTATATTTAGTCTATTTTCTGCTTATATCCTACCATTCTGAATGGGCAGCGTTTACTGATTTAATTTATTATTCTGACAAAGACAAGGTGTAAAAATGCAACATTTTAATTTAATTTTTCGAGAAAAAAAATAATGTAAATATGCCTAATAAGTACTTGGCTGCCGTTATAACTAGTTTGCAGTATATTATGGAAGACATGTTGAACTGAAAGACTTGTTATACTTTAGTTGTTACTGTTACCTGTAAATCTGGGTAATGCGGTGCATGCCAGTGTTATCAGAGTAATTGGAAATGTATGTTTATGTCCGTATAGCCTGTCTGTAGTCACCTGTATTCTTACATGTTCAACATGATACAGGCAGGAGTCATGACATGTCTTTGAGCCACGGGCCTCTAGACCTGGAGTGAGACGAATGTAGGAACCAATGTCAATTACGAACAGAAACTTGAGTTCCTGAATATCGAGTGCGGAAGGCGTATTTGTATAAGTACACCTATTTTTCGGACTCGTCCTTGCGAGATTTTGCATTTCTCAGTGTTCTTGATATTTGTCTTAAATGTAGGATATATACTGCTTTTGTTATTGCTTTGGTCTTATCTTAGGACTGCACCCTCTTGGAAGAATCTAGAACAGATCGATTTTCACGGAATATAATACGCCAGACAACTTTTCCTGCCAACCTGAAACACCTTTAGATAAAGGCACCCTTTTCTGTTAGAAGAATTTGATGCAGCAATGTGATCAGAGGTGGAATTTCGTTATGATGCCTGCTGGATTAAAAAAAATATATCAGCTCTCTCTAGATTCTGTTTTCAAATGGAATGCTTATTATTCATCTACTCCCAATATAACAGACAACGTCTGTTACGTTTGGCTGGACGAGTCCTAATTTCATGCGATGCGGAAAGAATTAAAGTTCTGACGGTGGCGACTGTGATAGAAAGACATGCAAATGCTATGGTGGTGCCTATGGCAGGATGTGCGTTGAGTGGGAGTCTTGAGGTAGGCAGTCGATTTCGCGTTGGTGTGTTTGGCAGAAATCAGGCTTCAGTCGCTCCAGAGGATCAAAAATGTTTTGCAACCCGCATGTCACTAGCCCATAGTAGGTACAGAGAAAAGGAATTAACAGATATTCTGCATACCAAAACTGAGGATATCAGTAATAAATTTTTCGTTCGCGATTCATGTTGATATGAAAGCTGTTGTCAATAATCTGAAAGGTTTTGAATGACCTATTGTTATTAAGAAATTCAGAGTGAATTGCGGTTGAAGTGACGTGATGTCTGCTATTAAAGAGGTTAAACTAAGCGTTCGCTAAGTATTTAGTACCTGAACAAAAATTCCTATTACGTTATACTACATTACTTCTGTACGTGCTGATATTGTGCGTCTTCATAATTGATTTCTGGAGAACAGATGTTTAATTACTTATTTATTCTGAATTTCTTATGTGAACATAACATTCAAGATATTCAATGATGCTTTCCAGCCTATGATATTCTTTTAATCCCTTTCAACATGGTGTTAATAATAACTTAGGACTTCATCTTCCTTAGCATGCGGTTCTAAGTCAACAAAAATTACAGCTTTGCTACGGTGCGAATTCTGAGCTATTCGTGTTACAACGGTGCATTATTTTTATTTGGCCTAGAAATATATTGTTTGATCATGACTGTTATAATATTTACTTAATATTTATCTTCAAATAATTCTTGTTAATACCAGAATCAGATTAATTCACATTTATACATTAACCATACGGCAAATTTATAATTGTTGCCAATGAAATATAATTCTTAAAGTATTTTGCTGTATAAGTTTCGCCTAGCCTGTCTTTGAGAGCGGTTGATAAGTTGATACCATATTGGATGTCTGAAAAAAAGAATTTTGTTCAGAAAGGCATGTGAGGATGACGGTTAAGTTGTCCTTGTTGATCTTCTGGGTTGTGACGCTTTGTGGACTTAGCCATCGGTAAGTTCACACGGCGTCGTAACCCAGAATACACGTGCGTCAGGTATAGTAACTATTCAAGATAGTTCTTACGACTCAGAGCACCAGTCATTAGCCGTTGTCTCCCTCCAGTGTCGACAGGCCTTCTTCAGCTGTCGTCTGTCTCTGTCTCTGTCTCTCACTTGCTCTGTTCGATTTTCTCAGCACCTTTCGCTGGTTCAGGGCAGTTGGATAGATGTGATTCGCAAAGTACTGACCTCAGCTCAGCTCCGCTCAGCAGTGACCAAACTTTTAAACGACAAAGTCTGCCCTGACCTTCCTCACTTTGTTTTTGAAGTGAATATGGCAGCAGTGGAGACTGGAGTCCGACCATGTAGTTCAGCTACTTTCATTAATAACATTGGTCAACACGTAAAATGTTATGAAAACGAAACTAACCAATCTTGACTAATTTTTGGCTGCTAAACACGAAAATCACATTAAAACTTGTCGATTGGCACCTGTTTTCGAATTACGGATGTGGTCTCATATTAGCGATTTTCTATACATTATCATCAATTATAGTACCAACACGCTCTTAAAACGTGATAAGCAACAGTCACCCCACTCTGCATTACGTGATAAGTTGTTACCGCCTCAAATTCACCTTCAATTCATGCAGTATTTTTCGAATCCGACCAGATACTGGGTGATTTGTTCTCAGTTAATAGTACTCTGTGAGATTTCTACTTCTTGCGCAGTATTTGTGTCGTGTACGATTAATATGCCTTGTAATTGTGTGAATAGTTCTGATAACTTCTGTTGCGTATATGAAGAAGTCACATTTGCTTCAAGAAAGTGTACGTTAACTAAGCCATAAAAAAGGCTTACGAATTGTACTTTGGGTGAAAAGTAGGCGATTAGGACAAGAACTGGGTTCCACACATACGCTGCACTACCTGTTCATCAAAACTCAACGCGTGGGTGAATCGTAAGGGATGTTCTGTGCCTTTCGCAGTGCCCATGGTATGGAGGAAGCCAAAAAATCACACCACAGACTGTTACTTCTGTCTGGTGCTTCCTATTCGAAAAGGGGTAACAGTGAATATAAAGTGGACAGTGACGTACACAAATATAACATCTACAATTCGCCCCGTACCTCACAGTGAACTACTACCTATTCCTGAACCACCCGAAAGTTTTTCTGTAGACTCTGACGAAGATGAAGACACTGATGATGTTCATGTTGAGCTTGATATACGAAGAAGTACTTGAAGAAGTACAGCAGCCGTCTACGTCAAGGGATCCACCATTTTGTACAAGTCTCTATCCTTCTGAACCACATAAGATCACAGAAAGTGAGCTTAATGACTTAATCAGGGATCTCGAACTGCCGAAGAATAAGGCAGAGCCTTTGGCCTCGAGGCTACAACAGTGGAATCTTCTAGATCATTCTGTGAAAGTGACAACATTTCATACTCGAAATAAAGACTGTGATAAATTCTATCAAACAGAAGGTGAACTCATTGACTTCTTCTGGAAAACTGGGGTCCAATATATCATTGAAGATGCATTTCTTGCATTCAAACATGGATTTCTTACCATCAAACTGTTTTGCCGTCAGCGACGAACATGGTGAGCGCTTCCATTAAGACATCTCAGCGATGGAGCAAAGATATAAAAGCAAATGGAGTGCCGCCATGTTGGCAGATTATTGTTGGATGGTGGAGAGGGGTGGTCCAGTAGCTAAATACAAGCGAAAGGCGAAAAGGCGCTGTGTTTGACAAAGGTATATTCGTAGCTATATCTATCTTACTGCCATATAACTAAAAATATCTTGTATAAATATGACAAACTAGTTTTTTTTCGAGAATAAGAGCAAATCTGCCAATTTGAGCACTATTTCCGTGTTGAGCATACCAAAATCTATAAAGTAAACTTACTTTCATGTCCATAACAAGAAATGGCCCAAAATGTGTTGAACAGTGTAATGTAATCTAAAGTCCCGACTATTCTACCCAAGCGAGGCCGAAGGGCGGTCGGATAATATGGAAGACTAATGAAAAAGACGAGGGTAAATATCAACTCAGTTTACGACATAGACAAACACAGTACGGCGTAGAAATCTCAAACAAACTTAAAAAAAAAATTACATAATGTAAATATGTAATTGAAAAAGTTTTTGTTTTTGTTTAGAAATTAGTGATGAGCATTTGCTTCTGAATCTCCTTCCTTTTCCTTGCGGCAAGGTTACGTTGCGACCTGAAAAATAGAACGTCTGTAGCAACTGAGTAACTCATGTCGGATAAAGGGAACTCTGTTTTATATGGATACAATAATAACAAATCTTAAGGCCTAAGAACCAAACCCCAGGTATGTTCCATCAGTAAAAAGTAGCGTTTAGATCTCGGAATCATAAAAGAATCGGGCCAGTTTTAATTCTTGTCGTCGGAATCATTAGTCGAAGGTGATAATTAATTTGGAAATATTTTAATATGATCCGGGAAAAGAAACATTATGCATATAAGAATGTGTACAGTTTTTATGTTTGTTATTTGTGTTTTGTTTAACGACGCTGTCAGTAGCTCAGACTATATAATATCGAATTTTGGGATGATTGATGAATGATGACTTCAAAAGTGTGTTGGAGTAATAGGCCGCTGCCTGATTGCAGGTGCCTGGAGGACTGAGGACAACCACAAAAAATATCAGCCAGGATAGCTGGCCTTAGGGCCTAGATTTGAATTCGGTTTTTTTATTTGAAGTCCCTTGTTTTTAATTCAGATCTGTAATGCGATGTCTATAAATATTATGACGCGTATGAACGCCACAGGTCTGTGTAACAGTGTCTTAGGTTACGTTTAAGCGTTGGGAGACATGGAGAATAACTCTATAGGCCCATTCAGTAAACAGGCATATATCCAAGCAATTCTGTACGTAAACATCATTGCATTAAATCGTTCTTCACATTGTAAGCCGCCAAGTAATTTCCGAGGGTGTCTGCAGATATTCAGCCACATATAAATGTACATAGTTCTATGCATACATAACACATACCTACACCCATACAGGAATATATATATGTATACATGCTAATTACAAATAATCTGGTCTGGCTGGTAGTGCGTCGCCATAACATTGAAATTTAAGGAATATAAAGGAAATGTTAAGAAAGAAGTGGCTTATTATTATTGTTATTATTCCATCTATTCACCATTTTGCAGTGTATCTACTTATATATACTTGAGCAGAACCTTGCCCCTGAGGTAGATAGTGCATCAGAAATTGCTGAAATAAATTTTGTTTTTTAATATGTGTTACATGTATTATATAGATTTACTGTGAAGCAATATTTTACATCAGCGTCTTTCGAATGATGTATGTTGTTCCTAGAATGGCGGTTTACTGAAGTTCCCTAACGTATTATTATTATTATTATTATTATTAAAATGTCTTAGCACTGAGTTGCTATTGCTGAGTATTCTGTGTAATATTGTATTTCCGCACGACTATCTTACATCTAGACCAGGATACATTCGAAATTAATTTTATTCCTGTTATTTTGATATCTCGATATTAGAATCGTGGATCTTAGTAGGCTATTTTGACGTAGGACACTAACAACGGTTTTTCCAATTTTCGAAAATTGTTCCCAATTCATCACGTCTAAGCGATTTACATTAAGGATAAAATACATTTCGTTTGTGAGATTGACCGTTAACTGAAGCGGCCTCACCGATTCGTATTCGGAAAATCCCGGGATTACATCTCGGCCCTGAGACCGTCTATCCTGACTGTGGCTTTTCGTGATTTTCCTCAGTATTTTTGGGCAGTGCAAGGTTATTATATTAGATTAGGCCACGATCACTCCTTTTCACCACATCTTTTCAAATTCATTGTTTACTGATTAACCTATAATTCGACGCCATATAATCTGCGCTGCTGACTATATCGTTAAATAAACCACACAAATAAATAATAATGATTCTGACAATTATTTCATACTTATTTGGTCTATTTTGGCAATTGTATTATTTCTAAATTTAAGTTTGTTATTTTATTTGGTATAAGTCGTCAGTTGTTGATATAAATTTCAGGTGAGAAGGCATTTCATGTACAGGAATTTAAATAAGTTATTGTTGCTTCGCAGATATAGAATGACTTTTCTACAGGAATTTGTGAAATTGATTTTGCATCAACTTACAAGTAGACGAACGCCATTTTCCTCAGTTTTTCACTGTTTTAAAATTAATTGTCACCATGAACAGCGTATCAAGAAGCAGAACGTTAAATTAAGTGAACTAAGAAACACATAAATGAAGCTGACATGGTTTCGAGTTGGAAGGAGATTCTATTACAATGCTGTCACTCTACCTAACTTAGCTGTGTGTACGAGACAGTACTTTCTGTTAACCCTCACTCAGCATTAATGTACAACAAAATAAACTCCCTCACTCCTCGTAAAGTTTTAAATTATGAACTCTGTTGTTCATGCACCAGAGACCCTCAAGCACTTCTTTGTATTTAACATGATCGCCAATTAGGGCAAGATGATACTGTAAAACAAACCTTGATAATTTCTCGTTTTTTTAAAATTACATTTTCTGAAACGATTGTGGATAAATTATTTTGTTTGGTGTACTAGATGTCAGCATTCGAATAGTGGACCTTTGTATTTTTTAGACTGGTACATTAGCTTAACTTTTCTTGTTCTCAGCATTGAAGACAAAAGGTACCAAACGAAATACATTTGTAATCTTTAAATTATAATAGCTCGTTTTGTGCTTGCTATAGGGGCATCCAGAAAGGGATAAAAAACAACATGGATTATTACTGTGTATTCTGAGAATCATACGAGACCCACAAAGACAAAATGATTGTTGAAGCAGGAGGTGTATGAAGTTACGACTGGGCGTTAAAGGGTTAACGAGGCAAAAAAGGCGTCTTAAAAATTCGTTATAAATAAACAATACGTAAAACGTGGTAATGGATGTGAGCGGAGAGAGGAAAACTGCTGTGCAGTCCGTCCATAATTCAGTTCGACTTCAAAAATTTGGCATAAAACTGGTTAGGGAAATACTGTCTTTCTAACATGCTTTCGTTTAAAGTAAATAATTGCGAATAGTTTTATTGGTAACGGATTTACGTGATGCGTGATTTATTTTTGAGATTTCTGACAGATTTGTTAGTTTTTTGTAAGTCAGAAGAATAATATTACCTATATTCCATTTTCTGTTATGTTTATACGCATAGTTTATAAAAATTCTAAAATTAGACCTATATATCTATATTTTTAGGGTATAAATTTTCCACTACCTTCTAATATGTTGAAGTATTGTGGAACGTGATGATACATTTTGAAGTGATGGTTCAGTATTTCCCATGATATCCATCTGTTTACCCTGTGCCCCCAGACTAATTTTCCTGCTGCTGGTCAACTGTTTTTTCGTGTCTCTCGTGTTTGTTTCTGTTCCTTGATGTTACACACTCTTGTTGTGAGAACAACGGAAATGAAGCTGATCGGTTTACGAAGAAATACTAATTGACTATGAATGTTACGGCAGACATGCTTGCGACTCTTAAACGAGTTTTTTGTGTAGTAAGTTAGTAGTGATTATTAGCGTTCGGATGTTCATGACATGTCATATTTTTATTGGGGCTTCTATTTGCATTCTAAACTAAAATTAAACACTGATTGGGTTATTCTAATCACAATTAAACTGTATTTATTTTGCATATAAATGCATATTTAGGTAATTTTTATGTTTTCGGTCATATTTGTAGTTAAATGCATATTTTGGGTATAAAATTTTTACTTGCAACTACATTTCTCAGACACTTACAGTGAATCTTTCAGTTAGTTAAGATGCCAAAAGTGAAGTTTTGAAAGTACAAAGTTAAGAGGTTTCGTTAAAGATTTCGGCGAGGAATATTTTAGTTCTGATGGAACAATTCTGTTCTGTAAACTTTGTGAAGTTAAAGTTACAGTTGGTAAGTGCAACAACATTGTGATACGGCAAAACATAAAAATAATTTGAGCCGACGAACCACGACTTCTGTTCGATAACACTGCAACACCTTCACCGTCAAACAAGACATCAGAATTTTCAAAGGACCTGTGTGAAATGATGGCGTCTGTCAATATACCATTGAACAAAGTGAACAGTGAGCAGTTCAAATTTTTTTTTTAGAGAAATACATGACTCAGTTAATTCCAGATGAATCAACACTACGAAAAAACTATGTACCTGCCTGTTATGAAGATGTTCTGAAAAGAATTATCTGTACTGTGGGCGACAATAAGATTTGGGTTTCGATTGATGAAACAACGGATGTCTGCGGCAGGTCTGTAGCGAATGTCGTTATTGGCACGCTCTTTGCTGACCGCCCTGGTGACTTATTCCTTCTTGATACAGTAAACCACTCATTTATCGCTGTACTTTTCGATAACGCCATGAAACTCTTGTGGAAAGGCGACGTTGAGCGAGAAAATATCATCCGTTTTGTAACGGACGCTGCACCGTGTATGGTAAAAGCTATCAAGGGCCTCAAAATGCTTTATCCAAAAATGGTCCAGTTAACATGTCTTGCTCGTGCCCTGCACAGAGTTGCCGAAGAAATTAGACGTAGTTATACTGAAGTCGTCAAGTTGATCTCGAACATTAAGAAAATGTTCGTTAAAGCTCCATTGAGGGTGCAGAAATTCAAACAACTCGCACCTTCAATACCTCTTCCTCCTCCGCCGGTACTCACTCGATGGGGTACCTGGCTCGACGCTCCTGAGTACAACTGTTATTGAAGAAATTGTCAATAATATTACGTTGAAGTTATTCGCTTATTCGTAACTGTCACTGCATAGCGCGAATACTGTTATAACAGGAAATGAATAAAATATACAGACTAAGATCCGTCATAAAGAAAGGATTCTTTGTATTTGTAAAAATCAAAGTTTTGCGTCTGCGCAATTTAATTTATGATCACGAGACAAATGCAATATAATACACGTGAGTTAACCTGTGAGCTTCTACCATTCTAAGCATCAGAGTGATTTATCTCTTGCCATTAGTGTATCGGAAATAATCTAAGCGATTTCGAAATTGGTTTTTATTACACTCTTAAAGCAGAATTTAATCATCTCTCACCGTGCAACGAGGTGTGTGATTGTCTTGACCGAGCAGCACGTCATAACCTCTGTCCTAAAGTTAGAATCGTCATTTATGTCTCGGAATTTGACTGTCCTCAGAATAAAGATAATTCAGTTTCGTTTGTAGATGTATCATTTTGTAGAGAGACAAAGAATACTCTGTAAGATTTTAAGTTTCCATGGCGGTGAGAATGATAGTGTTTTTCCGAGTTTTGGCACAGTATAGACTAGATGGTAGATACCAACGTTCCTGACAAATGTAGTGTCTCCTGGTCTGAAGCCCTGAAAATGGAGACAGAAGCATATAATTGTCAGTATGATATAAGTCAGGATTTCAGAATGAAGATTAATTTTGGAGGTCATCCAGAGAACTCTCGCGGTCTTTAACACTAAATCACTGGTTCTAATACCACTCGGTGGATGAATATTATTCCGCTATTTTTGTCGTTGTCCTGTGAAGACGTAGAAACCTTGGGATGGACATGTCTTCTATGAAATACGTTATACAGCACACACAAATGCAATTAATGAAACTTATATGATTTAAGAAGGCCATGAATCAAACAGAGCTGCAGTATGAGAAAATAATAGTGCCAGATGGCTGTCTTCTTGGTTGTTGCGCCATGTAGTCTGGCAGAATTTTACCGACGTTTAAGAGGTGCTTGCTGCCTTCATTATCAGGGCGACGAGTCACGTCGGTAAACTACTACCATACCACTATGATACCCGACGCCTTGAGAACCTGCAGTCTCACTCAAGATGTAGTAATAGCGTTGTCCTTCCTTAATTTTACACTTACATTGCTTTAATGCATATTGTCAGACATAGCCGTCTTTGGTCACACCTAAAGTAGCTGTAGATTGTTGCTGTAAGCAGAAGCGGTAGTGATTTTAGAGAATGGGCGAGTGTTTTGCGAAGAAGGGGGTGTGGGGGTGAGCCGCGGTATAACAGTCAGACGGAGGTTTGCCGGCCGTCGGACTATAAGTTCTGCAGAGCTGTCACTTGCAGGCGTATGAAGTAGGCTACCTGCCGAGCAGCTTCACAATAGTCAAGAGTGAGAGAGAAGGCGGACCTTCAGTGATAACTTAATAAGTTTGGAGCTACGCAACAATGGAACAGGGTGGTGGAGCATTACTTTTGTTTCCTACCGTCTTTCTCCGTCTGCTTCTCTCTCTCTTCTTATCCCTATTTCCTTCTGATCGTATATTGTATACTCAGGAGTCAATTAGAGATCTCTGGGAAATTGAAAGTTGGGGTTAAAATAATATAGAATGTGATCAAAGGCTGCAGATGGTAGCTAGCAGCCTGTAGCTTAAATAAAAACTGTCGTTTCAAGGGAGAGATGTGTTTGTCGTTGTTATGTAGCTGTTAAGATGGTGTGTGTCTGATTTCGGCTGTTCTGAAGTGATAATTTATAGTCTATAAATATGATAACAAAATTAACAAAAAGAAGTGATGAGTGCAGTAAACGACCCACACAGTTTAAAAACGCTACGAAACCTAAATTGATTGTCTCCATCCTCAAACGGAACATTATTTATGTACGGTGTTAGAAATGACACCAACCGTAAGAGGCTGTTGTTTGTTAGTATAATACTTTACCAACTGTAAAGTATATTTTCCAGTTTGGGGGAATTTAGAGCTATAGGCAACTATCAGATTTACTCGGAAAAAGCACGTAGTTCAAATTCTGATTTGAAATATTAGCCTTTGTATTCACTTCACATAGTTTGCTGGATAGAATGAATAAACCACGTCTGCCTCAAGTACAATTTCGTTCTTCTTCTGTTGCTGCTATTAGTCTCCCAGTAGGAGACTAGTATGATAAAAAATAGGCTACAGTTAAAATCTGAAAATCTGTGTAACACACATTATGCACACCTTCGTACGTCTGTACGTTATTTATCACTTCAAAGCTTGCACCCTGCTTTATGGAAATGGTGGGCCCTTGCTCCCTAATTGTTCCAGTTTTGTTTTGGAAATAATTTTAACGAGATAAAAACCGAACTTATGAAGGTAATAAAGGAGGTGGTTTTGACTCGTTGGAATCTTTCGCGAGAAAGCTTAGGTTTGTTATTTGTGTACATATAATTGCAATTGGGAGAGGATATTCTTCATTAATAACACTAAGACAATACGTATTCTTAAATAAGAGGATTTCTATTAGTAATTACATAATATTTAAATTAATTTCGCATGACTTTTGTCTCTGCATGTAGGGTACATAAATTTATATTTATTTTAATTTTTATGTCTTTTCTGAAATGTTTGAAACATAAGGAAGTTTATAAATAATCCTAATATGTTTATATATAAGGAAAGAAACACAGAATTTATTTGTTTATGCAGAAATGCTCTCCTCTGGTGCCAAGGTGTCCGCTTACTTAATACAGCTAATAGAGATTGCATTTAGACTGTGTGCTCGTGCGAATCATAACACGGAAATTTGGAGCCTGTGCTTTTATCTTTCCGTAATAACACGAATACGCTTGAAACTTTAAATTACTTCATATGTAAAGTTGAACAGTTTTTAATTTTGAATCTTCAATGTGGATGATTGTGACTTCTCAAATGCTTTAATACCACAAAAAATCTTTAATGTTTATGGAGCAAATAAAATTGTTTAGGCGTTCTTGTAACAATTTTATTTGCTGACTTTTTAGTATTGTACACTGTGATATTGATAAATGGTTTATCAGCTGATACGAAATTTAATATCTAATAAATTAATCGGTCCTTTATTTCTGGGTGTTGATCACGTGTGTCGTTTCAGCTCCTGTCCCATACAGCGCCTGCATGCAAAACTGACTGTACGCACACACACGCGTCTTTATAACACAAGGACACGGCAAATAAGCAAGATGTAACGCTATTCAGTGACAGGTCCAGGAAACGTAACAGCTAGTGCCCACATAACGTAAAGGAAACTGATCCTTGCGGTTAGTACATTTCGTATTAGTGTTGAAGGGTGAAAATTGCTTGTGATACTATTGTTCTGATTGCCAAGAATGGTGATGGGGTGACTTGTTTTTTTCTTTCGAGTTTGCCTCTACAAGCACACTGTATATAACAAAGGCAGCTCCAGCATCCGATGGGGGGTCCAGAGCTTGTAGCTGCCCTCAGATTCCCCCCTGTTGCGACCAGTCCCCCTGCTGATCTTGCAGAAACCCCCCGTGGATGAGAACTTAATTCAACTGGGTTCACTTTAGGGGGCCCTACACTCTCCAGTTGGGGCCCCATGACATCCCCGCGCTCAGTAAGGAGTGGGGAAGTCCCTTAGGTCGCAAGTAGTCGTGAGAGGCAGGGAGGGATGAGGTTAGGATGGGCGAGATGAAGGGTCAGTCATCTGGCGGGAGATATATAGCATGATATGAACACACTTATGTACGTGTTTGGCGGCGTGCAAGTAAATATCTGCCTTTCCTTCTAACATTTCAAATTACTTTTTTTCGTACTATCTGCTTGATCATTACTCTCTCGCTCTTTGTATCCCCGCTGTTGAAGAAGAAACCATGACATCCAGGATATGAAGTGTTTAATAAATTGTTGGAGCTCAACTTTGCATAACAAGTTCTTGCAAATTGATGAAGTTGTTACATATCCTTACGGCCAATTGTCGTCTGTGTTTTGTTGATTTTTTCCGTACGCATTTCAGATTATGGCGAATGAAGACAGTGAATCTCTGGTCATGGTTCAGTTCTTCCTTAACTTGAGGCATCTGTGATAATCTCTGGCCACTGCGTTTGGCGTGAATTCGTTCTGTTGACAAGCTACGAAAGCCAGGCGAAACACTGAAACTGTAGCCACACTTTCAAAGTTCCACAGAAAGTAGGCCTACATCCGAGGCTCTTGTTATTTTAGCAGTGCCGCGTCACAGAGTCCGACCGGTCTAGGTCCGCCTCGAGGTGTGGGTGTTATCGTCTTTCTATGTTGTATAATCCTATTTAGTCAGGGACCTTGCAATAGGCCGATCCCCGTCCGAGGAGACTCGCCAAATGTAGATAAAGTTTCGAAAATCTGTCCTCAAACTGTATGCACCTTAGATCGCTTGGCCACTGTGATACGAAGAACGTTGAGTGATTCAATTTTGATGATCGATTTGATGACATGAACCGTTTTAGAATGTTCCAAAATACGTTAATTCATGTCTAACACACGATTGCCTTAGAACACTATTCTTTTCTTCCTACACATTACCATAGGCCCACATATTTATATGTTATCTCTGTCGTAAGTCATTTACCTCTGAAAAAGTAGGCTAAGACTTCACTGAACTTTAAGCAATCTAAATCCTCATCTTAATTGACGATATTATTTTCTTCAAATCACATTTATTTTTTTACGGCGATAAAGATCTGCAACTGTCACGAGCGGAACGAACACTCATGACTACCCAGCCCTCTAATTGTTGATATACAAATTCAGAATATTCAGATAACATCAGTATCTGTCACGGTGCTAACAAGAGGTATTCACTGGCAACAATGAAGTCGCCAGTTGTATCTTAAGGCTACATCACAAACACGCAGAATGTTGGCCAGAAATGTTCCTAAGCGTTCTCATTTGTAGATGCTGGTAGTATTGATTTGAAAGAACGGCAGTTCCGTATTATTAATTGGCACAGAAATAAATACTGTATAAACATGATCATTTTTAGACATAAAAGTATAATAAGAGTTTTAAATTTTTTCCACAAGTGGACTGATTGACAGACAAGTAGACTGCGCTATCGAGAAATGTTAATAAATAAAGATGCAAGTGACGATATTTTTACAGTTTTAGGATGTAGATGTATGTACGCACACAAGTGCTCTGTTTTATGGTCTGCTATCACGCTTCATATACACAAAGGCATTGTTTATTCTGGCGGTAAAGAGCGGCGAGGGGGTGAGGCTACGAGAGAGGTAACTATGCACACCCTCCCCCAATACATTGTTCCTAATTGCTCCAAGTTCACAATCCGACAAGCTCTACCTCAATAGGCTTATAGAGGTACAATTGTTTTTAAATCTTACTATTCAGTTCTAACTCTCACTATGTATTATTGTATATTTGTTCGTAAATTTATTCGTTTTCTTCTGAATATTTTATCCAATATACTACAGTACGTTTCAATAGTCGATAGTTGTATTTTAAGAAATTCCTGTTATAGACACCGAGGCTCAGAACTGTCACAAGTTTCTATTTGGCTTTTGTCCGATCCTGTTCACGTTTTTAATATCTCTTTCAGTGGGACATTATTATTATGATGATTATTACTTAGTTTCTTCCATATATTTTTTCATTAGACATTACAACGTAAAATTTATGTTTAAAAGTATTTATTGTTTGTCCATGAGGTCTAACTGGTTCAGCACGGCAATGTAAAGAGTGGACAATATGAAGTTTTACAAAATATTTAATTTCAAATATAAGGGTCTGTGGTTGTCTGGCAACATTAAACGCTGAAGGTGGATGGGCGTGTTTGGGAGTTTTGAATGTCTTTGAGTGGTTCAATGGTTAATTCATCGCAATGACTTTTTTCTGGACGACAATAGCATTTGGAAGTAGAAGTGACGAATTGCATCAGCGCTATAGTCGCTAAGGCTGGTCGTATCATATCGAGTCGAATATCGATCCGTAATAGACAGCCTCTTTGAATCTGGGAAACGCGAAATGCAGAGATAAATGGGTAAGGAAAAAAACAAGAAACTGGCTGTCTTCTAGGCTGTTTCATCACGTAGTCTGGTAGAAGTTTACCGACGTTTCAGAGGTACTTGCTTCCTTCATCATTAGGCAGCGAGTATGAAGATGGTTGTCTTCTAGTTTGTTGTGCCGTGGTGCTTAATAGATCCTAATAGACAATTCAGAGCTGTTTACTGCCTCCATCATCAGGGCGATTACCACGTGATGAATACAGTGACGATGGAGACAGTAAGAACCTCTAAATCGTCTGTCAGTGTCCACTAAACTACATGGTGTAACATTCCAGAAGACAGCCTTTCTTCAAATTGTCAGTTGTAGAAATAAACTGGAACTGTTGGTAATTGGGAGCTGATTAGTATTAATAATGTTGACATTTCTTCTAATAATACTATATTAGAGATGGAGAAATGATGTTACAGTACTTGGCATTAATACCGGCTTACCTATTGCAGCTGAGATTTAGGGGATAACGTCAATCAATAGATTGCATTCGTAATGTGGAGCCTTTCCAAGAGCGTGGAACAATCAGTGTAATTACAGTTATGTGCAGCGGTACGAAGTGGCAATGCTGCCCGAAATTGCTATCCTATAACTCTACTAATTTTAAAATAAATATGGATATCAGTTAAAATTGAAATTCCATGCCTTCTACTATTATCAAATTAATACCGTCAATTAGAAAATGTAAATTTATATTGAATATGAATATGTTAAAAATGCATTGCGTACCTTTCAATTGTTGGCAACTGAAGACTCAACTAAACATTATTAAATGATGATTGACGTAAAAATTGGTAACGTTTTAGCTCAGTTTTAACAATTCACTTCATTAACATTCAAAAATAGATTTTCTCGTAAACCAATCTCAATAACTTTCAGAAGTCTTCCTCTCTTGACATCATATCTAGAATAATCACAAGAATGCACAAGGTACTTTTCATAAAGACAGATACGGCCAAGGTCTGAACTATCCTGTGCCAAGTTGTAACAACTTAGGAAATGCACGCATAGCGAAATGCAGAGTTGTATTTGTAGGTGGCAATTCCCCAGGAATCATGGTAACGAAGCTAATCGTTCATAGTAACCGATATTGCGCTATCCACTCGACCACAACGTTCAGTATTTTTGTTGAAGATGACAACCCTCAGAAATATTACGCCGTGTAGTCTCGCAGGAGTTGGCTGACGTTTCAGAGGTACGTATTGCGTTCATTATCAGAGCCATTGTCTCCCTGATTATGGCGACAGTAAGCACCTCTGAAACGTCGGTCAACTTCGAGACTACACATGCAATATCCCAGAAGGCTGTAATCTCATATTAGCCTCCTTGGAACTTGAAATGTCACAAAGATTTTACTGTTGTTTATTTGAAGATTTCTGTCTTCTGATTTCTTACGCTGTGTAGTAAGGTAGATGTTTACCAACGTTTAAGAGATCATACTGCCTCCGTCATCAGGGCGATGAGTAAAGCTCATCGTCCTGATGATGCAGGCATGAAGAATCTCCGAAACTTTGATAAAATTCTACCACACTGCGCGGCGCAACAATCCAGAAGACAGCCATTTTCATTATGACAGACGACTATTTTAAAATCTTTCATTTAAATAACCGCTGGATAATTGCATAAATTTGTAGGAAGGTACATATTCCATTTTTGCTGTTTGTGAAGAGATCTCAGAACCGTGACTTTATGTACTGCTTCGTGTGTAGTGCGCTAGTCCGACCGCTCTACATTGGAGTTGGTTGGGTTGTCTACCTCACTATATGCGACTCCCTCTTTCCTTTCTCTGATATAAATGAGGCAAGTTGCGGCATTTACAAAGTGCTTCGTCCAGCATTATCAAAACTATGCGCTGGAAGAGAGAGAGGAATCCAAAGTAGGAACCACACCCACGTAGTCCCTCACACGCAAGAGTTGCTCCTGTCAGTGGGTAAGGTGTTCTGTGGGAGAAGGGATTTTCTAAACATGGCGATGCAGAAAGTTAAAACTATTTATCAGTACTGTATGTTGCGGATGTATGGAGCTTGGGCGAAAGTGGTAGTGCAGGTAACAAATCACATATGATACACGTGACTGGGCGAGAGGAGGAAGGATAATTAAAGCGAGTTTAGTTCTGACCTTGGTCAATTATCATGACGTCGACGCAACAGTCCGAAACAAGAGAAGTCGAATCTCGAGAAGACATAAGACACGAGATCATCGTCGCGACACCCAAATAAAACATAACCCAGTCTACCTAACCCAACATAACCTAACGTTCCGTAACGTAACATAAACTATCCTAACTAAACATAATCCAACATAAAGGAACCAAATAAATCTAACATACCCAAACTAACCATACGTAACCAAAGAACCTAAACTAACCCAACCCAATCCAGAAGAGCCCAGCCAAGTCAAGAAAAAACCTAAATTAACCTGAACTAATAAACCTCATGTTGGCGTAACGGAACCTAACTTAAACTAAACTAACCTAACCTAATCTAACTTAACATAATCTGTCCTCTCATGACGTAACATAACATAACCCACCCTACCCTAAACTGAACGAAACTAAACTGAAATGATGTAAACCGTACTAAAACCAAACCGAACCGAAATTGTCTAATAGAAAGATATCGGCTGTTTAAAGATAACTAATGTACTGCAAAATGATAAGATACTGTAACATGTTGCCTCTGAGAATGATGCAGCTTTAAAGGAGAGGTCATTAACAAATGCTTAGTTCTTAAATCCTACAACGACAATAGGGTTTTCTCAAGGAGTGCCGCTACACGCTTGCGAGGTAGGTGCAGTGCAACGCACGAAACTGTATGTGGAGTCCGTTTTCATAACATTGACTTAAGCAAGAAAGCTTTCGAAGTATGGAAGAGTGCGCTCAATTCGTCTTCGTAAATCATTAATGCAAAGGATCGGACCAAAAATTGTGTGGTGGAATTAAAATACAGGTCAAACAATGAGATAAACGATCACTGATAACAGTTTTGTCAGTATATTTACTTGTCTTTCGTTTTGACGTCGGTAACTTGCTGCCTCCTTCATCAGGGCAGTGAGGCAGCAAGGACCTCTGAAACGTCGGTAAACATCTCTATCAGACTTCACGACGCTACAACCCAAAATACATCCTTTTTCACTCTCAACGCTGTGAGCACCTCAAAATCTACTGTCTTTGGACTTGACTAAGATATCAGCCGGAGTAATAATATGGTACTGAACTGAACGCAGTAAAATATATAACAGTTAATTGCATGTATAAATAGTACATATTAATAATAATAATAAATAATCTTCTTTATTTTGGAAAGAAAGCTGAATTTTAACAACAGATAAAGGTGGCGGTGTTTTTGCTGTCCTAACATGAATAAACTAAATGTCAGCATCAGAATTACCATACACTTGACCGCCCCTTGTTACCTCTATATTCATGGCGAAAATCATCATTAATCATCAGTTCTGTATGTCGTGGATCCAAGACTTGAATTGGCTCGGGAGGTTTCGCAAAGCCTGCTGTGTATTGTGTCCGTAGAGAGCGAGTGACAAAGCCTTCACGTGGGACGTGAACGTAGAATGTAATTGCTAACTAGGTGTCTCCTTGAAGAAACGCTTGGGCATTATTTAAAAATTATGCAAGCATCTTCGAACCATGTTGCAGAATGAAGACCACTAACTTGAAGTCCTATTGTAGATCTTTCTTTCTTTTTTGTGTACTTAACTCCTATGAAATAGCTAAGACTGCCTTCAGTGTGTTCTCGTGATATCAATACGACAATGCGATTAAACTAATTTTAATTTACTTTCTTGATAATCTATTAGCCTTTCACTTTAATGATTTTTTTTCGCGTTTCTCAGCTTTATTGATTTCTCAAAATTTCTAAAGGCTAAATAAACTTCATAGCGAATTCAGTGACGAATGAGTGATGTTATAATGGAAAAAAGGAGGCATCTGTTTAGGATGCCATATATAACAACATAGGTGTGTATGTGCTGCCCTTGGGGGTGTCTTAAGGTCCTCATAAATGACGATAGGTGATAGAATGTTGTTTTACAGGTGGTGCTAACATTAGTCAGCTTTTAGAAGTACTTATATGTAACGAGAGAGCTGTAATGAATAGTTTTGATGGGAATAAGAGAGAGAGAGAGAGAAAGAAAGAAAGAAAAGAGAAGATAGGATGAGATGGAGGTATAACAATGAAAAAGATTTATAAGGGCTGAAAATACAAAATAAATAATCCCCTTTGAATTTCAACGGACCTCTTCCAGTAGTAAAGCTGTTTATTAAATGGCCGTGGCCTCTTTTAAATTAGTGTCACTAAGGGTGTTAGTGTAGTCGACGAAATGGGCGTGTTTTCCGTAGACACCAGTTTAACGGCTGTTCTGACTTGAGGTTCGCGGTCTTTCTTACCCTTTCAGGGTCAATTCGGATAGCATCTTGAAATAAGTCACGACCACCTAGTGTGATTATCTGTACCGGTTCCCGTGTTTGCAATAGACACTTACACTCTATTGAGAACCTTTGGACTAAATCATATTAGTGCAACTGGTCCAGAAACATGTAAAGTTTTCACGTTTCCCTCTTATTTCTGCAGAATATCAGAGTTTATTTTGACAAGAAATATTCTGATTCACACTCAGAACTTTGTTAAAACGAGAAGTAGTGACGTTATAATGTCACGTGCGCTGAGTGTATCTAATGGATGCGCACTACTCTCTACAGTTAGCGCTTCAGTAACTTTTGGCTGTGCAGTAAATGCATCTATTATGCTCTACAACAATGTCTGTGTTGTCAAATGTGGACAAGTAAATACAGAACTCATTACGTTAAATTTGGTATTAAGAAAGTTAATGGTGTTTCTTTTATTACATTTCTGTTGCCTTCTGTAAAATTCAGAACTCCTGAAATTAAATTCAGTCTTATGAAAGTTAATTTAGTTTCTTTTAATAATATCTGTCCCATTCTACAAATGCGAAACTTCTTAATTGAATTCTGTAGTGTATCATCCTTGTGTTTTGCTTACGTATCCTTGACTTTATATTACTCTTACCTTTACACTCACTTTTTATTTATTGTTAAGTGTTCCTTATTACTCAACTTCATGTTTCAAACGAAAATCGTTATTATCAATTTTTAAAATTGTACTAAAGCTATTGCACGCGTTGGATGAAATAATAGTTATGATGAAGTAGTCGATACAATATAATAACATAATTCACTAGTATTGTGTCAAAATCTTTAAAGAAAGGTTAACGCGTGGTGATATTATGTAGTAATTTTGCTGTTATTATCTGTGGATTGGTGTATTGTGTTTCGTGTTATGTTAATGAGAGAAGTGCAATTCGGCATTACGAAAGATTTTTCTCTTATAACATTTCTGTTGCAATTTAAAATATTTAAATTGCAAGTGTACGTATATCACATACTTTTCCGTATGATGTAAATGTAGGTTCTGAGCAGATTTTGTAGTTTGCAGCGAACTTACCGGAGTGTGTTCAAGTCTGTACTCATTACGAAGACGTTCTGTTTAGACACTAACGTGTTCTTATCTTGTAAATGGTTAATCTATGTATAAAGGAAGCTTGGATTCCTGGTGGGGGACTGGATAATCTTGAGACTCGCTGCCTACAGTCGGGGGGAGACTCGAGAAAAATGACTATGTGTCACTTTAAAGTAATTTAAAATATATGATTCAATAACCTTGGATACATATTTCAAAATCTAACTTATTATTAATACATTATAAATGTCGATAATTGACACATTGGGAGATTTTAAAAGATAATACAAGTATAAGGCGATGTTTTATAAACTGAGAAGAAACTGTGATTTATTTTGACTTTGAATATAAACAAGTTTAATGTAGATGCCTGAATATTTTTGTTCCAGTTACAGTTTTTATAGTGTCTGACTTTACAATAATAATTTCCAATTGTCTTTGTTTTGGTTTAGGCAAAAGCGCGTTTGAATCAAACGTTTTAAGTTACATTCTTGTGACCTACTTGCTTGAGAATTAAAACATAATATTCTGTTAAAACTATTTAAAGCGTGTATCTGAATAAAGATTAAACAAGAAAACAATAGGACTATTTTTCCAAGTTACTTAACTGCCGATTTAAAAGTAATCCTACGAATGAAGAATGAAACAGAAAAAGGGAATTTATTTCTGTTCTGATTTTGAACCAAGCACAAGAGAAACAGGGAGGGTATAAAATTCCACAATCAAAAGAGCCGATTTGTCCTGAATATCGGATTAAAGAAACAATGGATTTGACTGTATTGCAGTTTCGTTTCTGGTAATAAAATCTCCAGAGTATCATTGTAATGGAAAACTCTGTAGATTTAAATCCACCAGATTTATATGTTTTCCGAGTGATTCACCATGTGGTCAGGCATTCATTGTGGGCCTACTACACAGACTGTTAGCAAAGAAGAAATGTGTTTTGTGCACTCTTACCTTTCATTGACTGGTACTGTCGGCGATTTGTTAGTGATAGTGAGAGGAAATAATTACAGCATATTTGGTAAGACAGACTGGAATTCCAGACGTTCTGCCGTGTAGAATTATTAGTATGAGTCTGTCGTTCAAGAACCGGATACCATATTCGGATCAGCTTGTAGGAAGCTGCATGAGCTTATAAGGAAATAAGTATGAGTTCTTATAGTTATCACCTTCTACTGAGCTGTTTCTGTCTGCGAGAGAAACGAACATACGCGTCCTGAAGAACGGGAGAGGATACAAAGTTTGCTATATAATGGAACTAGAAAACATTAGTCGCGTCCTAGCACATTTCTTGCAACTTTAGACATGACTGGAACAATTCACACGGCCTAAACCACGACGACACTAGAACGAAAAGACTTAACGTACAAATAACTAAGGAAGCAAACATGTTGGGCCTTATGTTTTCTTATTCGGATAAGATACGGGTTTTTCTGAAAAACTGCTGTAGTAACTAACCTGACATTGAAGAACCAAAATTTTCATCCCCAGCAAGGGAAGTTTCATTAAAACGTGCCTGATTTGTGTTTTGGAGATTGGTATCTCTGTAGAGAATTCGATTATTATGGTTAATAATTCCAAGACATTTTTTTAATTATTCCAGTATCTCTGTAGAGAATTCGATTATTATAGTTAATAATTCCAAGACTTTTTTTTAATTATTCCATTGAATGCCAGTACAGTAGCTTTAAATAGTTTATGACACTGTCCCCAATCTTTTTGAGTTAAAAATTCGTATCATCCCCGAATGTCATCCGATGCTAATTGTAGAGAAGTCAAGTGTTAGGTCTTAACTTTTGTCTCAGTGATGTTGAGGATTCCGACATATTGGTACCGCTATTACGTATGTTTGCAAATAACCACACAAATTTTTATGTCAAGTTAAATGATTTTGGAATTTTTCACGGGGTCGTTGAGTTGTTTTACGTTTTCATTAAGAATATCTTAATAAAAATTGTTACCCTGAACAGAATATCACAGTGTATGACTTTTACTGAATAGAGCTAGTGTGATTCCTACCTCAGAAGTCAGCACGCCGTAATGTTTGAATTGTTGATGGCATTAATTTATAAACGTTACACGTGTTGAGGTCTCCAAAGACATGATTTAGTGTGCTGTCTATAATATTGATGACTGGTTTAATCAGAGCACACACATACAGACAGTCAAACACAATAAGCCAGTAGCATTCCTAATAAAACAGCGTTCTACAGATGGAGGCGTTATTTCTTCGATATCTTAAAAAGGAGCACACAAGTGGGAAGGAAAGAATGGAGTAAAACAGAAATAAATGGGGGAAAGAAGATGGAACGAAAAAGAAAGATGTGAAAAGGAAACGATAGAGAAAGAGAGGAAAAATATATTTACTTGCTCATGGCACCGTGTCTTCTTTTACCATGTGATGAATGTCTTGACCGACGTAGCAAAATTAACCGCATGCATGTATTATTTTCATGTTTCTTCGAGCTATTATTGTGCTTTATTTTGACATTAATATTCAATAAAATTCAATTGGAAGCGAGGCTTCTGTCACCTGTTTCTGGTCGTCCACAGCAAGTGACTGTCGCACTGAGTGGCACGGCAAATGGTACCACCCGCTG
>NW_019060590.1:270356-284175 GCF_000696155.1 Zootermopsis nevadensis | reverse complement strand
CCATGGACGACGTTACAACTTGAGGCTGCCATGAGGCGGGGAGCCATTCACCACGACACTTAAAGATGGATAAACGCTATACCCTTTCTGTGTTTCTTTATTGGTCAGACTCAGGTGTGGCAAGATCGGTTCGAATACAATTTGGTAACTTTAAAACGTAGATATTGTGCATCGAGTAGGCCTTGGAGCGACCAACTAAAGATCATAATTTTAGCCCTGCAGATAACCAAATGCTTACGATTGACGACAAAATATGAGAAATTTGAAGAAAGAGACCGTTGAAGAAAGTATAAGGAGGGAATGAAGGTGAAACGCCGGAGAAGGTTAATTTGATTATTAACAATTTATCGAGCTTTCGCATTTTGTCAGTCATATTAATTAAGAACACCGAATCAGCGGCTGGGTTTGTAAAGATTCGAATGACGCTGATAGGCTGTAGATGGATGCAGGATACACAAAGACGGGATTATGTCCTGTGACAAGTTTACATTCCAAAATCAGCTTGGCATTGTTTATTAAAGCAGAGGTTTGGTCGAGGGATGTTCAGAATTTAAATATAACTTTTCACATGAGAACTAAAGGGAAATGGAATTGATAGTAAAACTGGAAGAGGGAGAAAGCTGTGATGAACTGAAAGATAACTATAATAATACTGGGAACTGGATGGAGTAAATAAATAAGGAGAATATGTGTGTAATAAGATGCATGTTAGTGTGTTTATTCAAGCGGTGTCTATTTGTGTGTGTTTTTTGTTAAAAATATAAGCCATGTACAGGCCTGGATAGGCTGTCACGCTTTGGGGATTTGAACTGACCAAATACTTTTGTGGGGTCATTTCAAGAGTAGCGTAATCGAGACGCTGCTCGCCACTTTGGGTGAACTCAAAGGTCAACAAGCGAATCGTGACGTGTTACAAAGCCTCATGGATGACATCACTAAGCGCCTAAAATAGTGTATCACTGCGGAAGGAGGGCATGTATTGTACTGTTGTTTTTTATAAAGCGAAGAGTTTGTGCATCAGACTTACATTACAACAATTCTGTTGCATTCTAAGACGTTAGTTTGTATTATTTACTGAATGAAATAGAATTTATTCACAAATAAAAATAATTAAGTTTTCTCTGCCGGATTTTTCTAGCGAAGAGGACTTTCCGCATTGTTGCCGTCAGTATCTATCAATTCTAAGGGTAATTTAGAGAGAAATACGTGTACAAAAACCATTTGTTGCCATTTGCTCCTGAAGCGACTTGGCTTTATGATTTGAGCGCAAGAATGACCCTGCGAGATTTAAAGTTTAGGGAAGCTTAATTCTCTGCCGCCATAAGTCAGGAGTAGCTCACCCTCTCTGTAGGGATTAAATCTCTAAGTAGAATAGGGTAACCACCCTGTCAAAATGAATTTCCGTCAAGAGAAAGAGGACCTGATTGCCGAGGGCTTAGACCCCAAGGTTAGATACATTTTGACGGAAGGCGCGGGTGATTTAGCTGTTCGCTTATTACACAGCATCGCGAGACTTCCAGTAGACGCTTCCCAGGTCATTGAGTTATAAATAAATGATTAAAGATCAATTGAAAGATAGTTTACCTCATTAATAGGACATGTCAAAACGTTTTGTTTTCTACGTAGATCAGAAAAGCTATCTTAAATCGTTATTAAAAGTCCATAAATTCCTTGCTTAAATTTGTGTTCAACTCTTTGTCTTTAGCATTTTACACGCGGTAATTAAAGTATGGATATCGTTAGAATTTAATGGTTGATATGACACATGACGTGTATGATAAGTAATGTGGGATTCCAGTGGCAGGTGCAGTATATGATCAAATGTTAACTTGGCATTTAGTATAGACTTCTCTTTATTTTCTTACCGTAATGACAAAGGTTGCCTGTCGTTTGCTTGATCATTATCAAGGATTTCTTCTCAGTAGTTTCTGTATAAGGTTTTAACGTCGGAGTGGAATGATGGATTCTATTGTTGATACGTTCGTCTCCCTGCAACCCCACCAAAATTTTTTATTTTCTTACTTTCTTTACTTCTTGTTTAACTTCTTGTACCTTCGTCACTCTAGAGAGATGGAGAAAGATGTATCATTGCGATTACGCCAGCCATGTTAATTGTTATCATTTTGAATCGCAATGAATTACTACCAGTTTCTTTGCATTTCTTGAAGTAGAGGTGCTGTTGTATCTCATGTCGGTAAACCGAAAGGGTTGGTTTTGTTTGGAAATCTTCGGACTTATAAAACATGAATGGAATTATTCAAGAATGTTTCCCTTTTTTGTATCTCGTCTACGGTCTACAGAACGCTTGTGTAGAAGGGCCTGCTTTTGTTTTCTTACAAGTATTACAGCATGGAATGCTGGACTATGTAATCTCACAAAATTCGGAACGGAGAATTCATCAACCATTCCAGATAAGGACTATGTGTGGTACAGATTTATGTGTTGTTTCTTTTCATATCTTTATAAGTGTTCGAATTAAAATATTTTTCATTTTTTTTGCTAATAAAATAACGATAAACATATTTATATTTGGAAGACATGACGTGCTCTTTAGTAACGATACCCAGAAATTTTAGAGAATCAGAAAAGAGCACTGTCTGCTTTGATTTTAGTGCGTAGGAGTGTGTAATTTTCTGCTATACTCAAAGCTGATAGTCCAATTTATATACCAAGGCGGTACCAACTGAGTAAGGTCTTAACATAATTATTAATTACGAATTGCGTAGTATAAGCAGCTAAGTTGTAATGGGTTCCTTCATCTAAAGGTTGTAAAGAAAACTAAGGAGAACTTTAGTCAGAATATCCAATCTCTCGAGTAGAGCCTTGTGAATAGAAGTCTTAAATAAGCCTGGTCGGCCCAACCTGTTGCCATTATGGTTATCAACAGACATAAGTCCCCACTTAATATTTAACCGGGAATTCTTATTTTCTATAAATCGGTTATGAAAATTTAAATCCCTTTTTTACGCTGTATGTTACCAGTCTTATACTGCTCTATATTTAAAGAAAGCCGATTTAGTAGCAAAACTTCTTGTCCTTTTCATATGTTACCGAGTTGTATAGAGCTTGTGATTTATTATATCCAAACAGAAGTTTAAATTATTTTGTTTTGTGTTTAGGAATGTAAATAGAGGTTTCTTATATCTTAGCCTACTTTAGCAAAACGAAAGTTTAAAATTTGAGGGACACAATTAAATCGTAAGATTTGAGGTTTTTATGGCGACGAGTAAGAAGATTACTGTATTCTAGGTGGTTGTACAGTATAGTCTGGTAGTTTATGAAGAACCTCTGAAACGTCGATTAACTTCTACCAGAGTACACGGCGCAACAACTTAGAAGACAGCCATCTTCAAAAATTAAACTCTTTTCTTCTGAATATTACACGGGCGAAATTATGTTAGTAAACATTATGGCACCCACTTTTCGCGCGTTGTAATACATTTTTATTTCGTTTTTAAAACGCGACTGTTAAGACGTATCCGTGCGAGTTATGACGTCTTAATTCAAGGTCCGAAACGAATGAATATGAAGGAAGAGGCCTGCATTATCTCAAGCCTGCCTGTGTGTTGTAATAAAGATATGATTTATTATTAAGTTGCCCGCTCTTCTAAAGGGGCGTTAATATTAATAACCGGTGTCAGAGTGAAACAGCAGTCGCCCGCATGCCAACTGTTGTGTTCATCTGTCTTTGGTCCGCCAAGCGACTTGTTTGGTTGCCGCCATTCTTGCTACTGCAACGATGGATGTCTCTTTTCTTCTGTTTGCGGTTGGCTTCACGTCTTGAGCACGAAACGC
The DNA here is from genome assembly GCF_000696155.1 of Zootermopsis nevadensis. The sequence continues at coordinate 280,380 of NW_019060590.1, read as the reverse complement.
ATCACATAAAAAAATTATTAATTTTGTTTCTTGTCGTTTATGCACTCCACAGACCTTATGGATGGAAAGGTATTTATTAGCAAATCGAATAAAGTCCTTTCCTGTTAACACACAATTTTCTAAAAATTGGCGAGAATTAGTACAAATGAAAATCGTCAATCATATATTGCATCTGGAATCCGTTCTGTGACCTCTAAATACGACAGGACGTTTCAAAGCGGTCACGTATTATTTTTTTTATGACGTGACTGTACTTTTGTCTGACAGGTGAGGAGGATGAGGAGAAGATTCCCGTGTCCGTGGCGGATCCTGGACAACAGTCAGGGGTGCCTCACTATGACGTCACTCTGGAAGGCCTTCAGTTGGCGCTAATGGACCGCCATGACTTCCAAGGTGTGAATTCAAGTAAGGACAACATTTAATTTCATTATAGTCTAAGATTATAACTTAGATGCTCCGCGTCATGAAAGATTTAAGCTACTTACAGCAAGAATTTCCCACAGATAAATGAAGAATACTTATTAGGCGTATGCGTTGACATTTTACTTGCGGAAACATCGTTTGCTCGCCGCTTCCTTCCATATTTCAATTAAACTGAATAAATTTAAATTTATATAAATGTAGACTTGTCTTTATTGACAGATTAGACTAACATTTAAAGTGAAATCTCAGTATATATTATTAGATTTGTTACAATTGTGATTGTCGCATTGCAAATCCAGTTATTTATTTATAACGTGTCTTTCATTTCATATGAAAAATACTAACGCGCCTTTGTGTATGTTTTTGGGACATCCTGTGTCTAATCTTCTATAATTTCCTCGGATTTGTCTCTAAAAGAGGGACTTTTTCCTACGATGCGATGTGTGGGAGAAATGCGCCGTTTTATAACATTTTCGACGCACCTAAATAGAAGAAAGTTATTAATTTTCCCGGGTTTGTCACTTCAAGTGGAACATTGGCTATCTTTACTGATTTTGTCTACGATTCTTCGCTTTAGAGGAACGGGGTGAGGTTGGCGGACTGTTGGCTGTTAACGATTACATACTGAGGCAGATAACACAACCAGAAATAAGAAAATTTGTAGCAACATCCTCCAAATAATTTTGCCCCGTTACGTGATTTCTTCAAATACATATAAAAATTCTTTATTAATATGTAAACTGTAGTTAATTATTGGGTTATAAATGGTGACATAGTGATGAAAATGCTTATACTGGACACTTTAAATATATTACATCAAAATGTTAACCAGTTGTGAATTTGAATAATGCAGCCGTCTTATTTTTCCTCAGACAGTTTCGCGCGTCTGTAATTTGCATCCAGTGAGCCATATTCTTTTTGAGGATGGAACCTAGTGGTTTAGTTTATTACCTTTTATGTTTCTGCTTTGTCTCCAGCGCGTAGCGTAGCGCCGTGTCATTCTGGAGTCTACAGCAATAGCATGGTAACCAGACACTATGTAAAATGCGTGGAATGTACATCCCAACGGGAAGACGGGTTACTTAAGAAAGATGTCGTGTATTTCTATTGCCATTTATTTCTCTCCAATGGCTTCACCTTATTATTCAATTTCAGGCAGTGTAATACACCCGCCTACACGGTGGCTCAATATATCGCACTGTTTTCCTTACAACTTCCATATCATATTTAAATACGTCGGTTTCTTAAGTGGAAATATAACAGCAGGCTAAAGTGGGCTATCCAAAAGCGATCATGTGTACTTTATAGACAGCGTAATTAAAATACTTATTGAGTACATTTCCCAGAACCTATCCAATAAAAAATAACTTTAAAATTTACTTAGCCTGACATTTGTTTATTTCATTCAGAACCATAATACTCACAGTTAAAGAAAGCTTAAGGGTAATACGTGGGTTAGTGATTAGCATTTCTGCTTTCCATTCGTGAGGTACCAGGTTTGATTTTAGACCCCGATACCGGTTATACTACATTCATGGATGTCCTTATTGTCCTCGGGAAAATGATAGTTGGCACCTTAAAATAATTAATAATCTTCTTCTTTGACTCTATATTCCTTGTAGTTGAGAAATAGCCGTTAAATAAACTATAAATTAATCATAAAAATTTATATAAGGAACTCTCGTTATGCGCGGGGATTGCGTTTCTGCTGATTTCCGCGTATATTGAAAACGCGTAAAACTGGGAGGCATAACATGCCGGTGAATCTTTTGAATTATATACCATGAGAGGCCGAAATTTGAAGTCCCCGAAATTAACATGTTGCGGCGAGTCAGTGAAACTGCGCCTGCAAATCAGTGGGATTGTCCTACAGTTCTACCGTAACCGCGGATAGGATATTGACTCTCATGATACTGGAATAATGCAGCGGATGTGCTAAAATGCGGATAGCGAAATCGAGTATAACGAGAATCACTGTATTTTACTCGTCACAGTAGACATTGAAAATTTTCCTTATATACCTATAAGAAAATAGGCAACATTTGCATGCTTCTACTTATATAGGCCTATATATTACAGTGTTGTGGATATAAACTCTTCTTCTTATGCAGCAGACGCGCTCCAAACTATTGAAAGACCTGAGATTTTCTGATTCTCTCTGATCTGCCGTGAAAACAACAGTACCGCATCTTAAAACACCTTTCGTGTTTAGTCGTACTTTCTCCGTTAGACACTACAGACGTAATTACAAACGTTCCTTGTCCATCTTACATAAAGCTAAGTTTTCTAATTTAATTCAAAATGAGAAAATTGCAGCCTTAAGTAAATGTAAAGTAGATTATTACATTACTTACTGTTAATATTGCAGTTAATTGTGACAATGGAACAGATGTTTGCTAACTTATGAAAAAAATGAAAGGACGTCGTACAAATTTTAACAACTGTATGGGCTTACTGTAGAAACGCGGCGGAAACTTTATGTGCACACAGACATATTATCTCAAGAAATTAACTTCGTGCCATCCTCTATGTTCACTTTATAAAACACTTCTCTCTCTCTCTCTCTCTCTCTCCCCCCCCCTCCCCCCGCGTCCTCAAACAACCACAAGGCGAAATGAAGCCAAGTGGTTTACACTATACGATAATATATATTACAGCGAGTTGTAACATTTTGAAAGACAAAGAAATTGTCTCTTGTGGAAATGAGAGAAGGGAAGAATGAGAAAAAAGGCGCTCAGCAACAGCGGAACCTCTCCTTTTGTTTTATTTAATTTTCCTTGCATTGTTACGCGTATTTTATCTTGCATTGTTTTTATTTCACCCACCAACAAAACTTTGTTATCCTTGGCAACAATAGTGATGCCTGTACTGTATGTGCTCTTTGTTTGAGTTTTATGCTATCTTTTCATAACTCGCTGTTTAGAGATAACTAATGTACTGAAAAATGATAAGATACTGTAACATGTTGCCTCTGAGAATGATGCAGCTTTAAAGGAGAGGTCATTAACAAATGCTTAGTTCTTAAATCCTACAACGACAATAGGGTTTTCTCAAGGAGTGCCGCTACACGCTTGCGAGGTAGGTGCAGTGCAACGCACGAAACTGTATGTGGAGTCCGTTTTCATAACATTGACTTAAGCAAGAAAGCTTTCGAAGTATGGAAGAGTGCGCTCAATTCGTCTTCGTAAATCATTAATGCAAAGGATCGGACCAAAAATTGTGTGGTGGAATTAAAATACAGGTCAAACAATGAGATAAACGATCACTGATAACACAGGGAAATAATTTTTCACTTTTTTTCCGGTAACATGGGCAATTTTCAGTGTTCTTTACTAATTTTGGGGCGCCCGATTTCAAATATGATCTTGAAAAACACCTAACACGTAAGATTTGTTTGATACGATAACTTTTACGTTTTCTCGTTTCCGTATACAGTACAAAGTTTAGCGTATTACTAATGTCATTTTTATGGGTTTGTATACGATCTATTCATCTTGGTTGAGTAGTGAGACAATTAAAACATAGTTGAAAACAAATAAGAAATTATTAAAAAAAAAATGAAGTGAAATTTTACACACAAAAATGAGAGCAAAAGACAAAAAGTCTGCTGCGAGTCTATTTCTTGTTTCTTTTGTGCGGTGTAGTGTCTTCCTTCTGCAAAAACCAGCAATAGTCTCCCATCATAGCTGGGTCCCACCTCCCCAGGTAGCGTTCTTCCAAAGTTCGCATATCTTGGTGGAATCTGTCCCCTTGTTCATCACTTACGTCGCCCAAGTTTCCTGGGAAGAAATCCAGGTGTGAATGAAGAAAATTGATCTTCAATGACATTCTACATCCCAAATTCTTGTAATTTTGCAAAAGATTCTCCACTAAAAGATGGTAGTTTTCTTCGTTTCGCTTTCCAAGGAAACCTTTCACCACAGATACAAAAGATTTCCACACTGCGAGTTCTTTAGCAGAAAGTCTGGCTTCAAAATTTCCATCGTCCAACAGTTTTCTGATCTGAGGCCCGGCAAAAATTCCTTCTTTCAACTTGGCATCACTAAGATTCGGAAAAATTCCCCTCAGATATTTGAATCCTTCTCCTTCCTTGTCCATTCCTTTAACAAAATTTTTGATAAGTCTTAGTTTAATATGAGAAGTGAAGATGTAATCGTCATTTGTTTTATGAAATTTTCCAAAATTCTGCTTGGGAGTGGCAGAACTGTGTGGAATCCCGAATGCAAGGATTCTTAAAGACACATAAGAGCTAATTCTGCATTGCTGTTTTTTCTGGACTTATCCACTTTATTATACTTAAAAACGAAGCCCCACGTTTCGGGAACTGGCTCTGCTCCCTTCTTCAAGTGAAACTGCCTGTACTGTGGGTCCGATAGAAGGGACTGAATCTGTATCCCTGAACCCCTTCTGTCAGACTCAACAGAAAGGCGAGTTTACCTGAAGACGGCAGCAGAGCCAGATTCCGAAACAATAAAAAATGACGTCATCAGATACTATCCTCATCTAGTTCCATCCGCTTCCCTTCGTCACAACCTGCCTTACAAATGTCCTTCGTCTTAAGAGATATGAGGTTTTAAGTTCGGTGAAGAAGAAGAAGGGCTTCTGTACTTTGGCGCCTTATAAATTATTGGGTAGCTTTTCGGAGAAATATAACGTTTCCGTCTTCAGGGCTGAAATTGAAATTCTGAAAGGGGAGGAATTTATATAGGATTAGATAAAGGGAAGGATGAGGGCGCATTCTCAAATGTTCGCATTTACCTACTAGTCTATACGGCCCTAGAACGTAGAATATGATAATAATCACACCACGACTTAATCGCTTCCTTCCATCTCTACCTCGATCTTTCAAGGGACAGTTTTTTTTTGAGAAATTTCCTCACCAAAAAGTCTCCTTCCTTTTTGGTTTCAATATTGTTTCAGAACTAGGTAAATGATGATTATAGGTCTGTGGGCGAAAATTATGTAAATTTGTCTGCACTGAACTACAGCTACGGATGATGCTAAATGTTTCATGCTGTTGCAGCACTCAACGCATTGTTTTGCATGCATCTGAACCCTAGGGAAAAGAAAAAAGTTTAGGCACGTAATTAGACTGCATGTCCTCGCCTGTAACAACCCTCTAGCGGTGAGGAAATTTGTCCTTCATGACTCACAGGCGCTTTTACAGAAATCGTCTTTGAATTTCGATACCCATAATTCTGAAGAAGGAGCTACTTTCGTTTACCCTAGAACACTGCGTTCATATTTCACAGATGATGATGATGCTACCTGAGAAAAATGTGACCATCAAGTGAACAGTTGGTGTTCTGGTGAGAAGGTAGCGTGTTTATGTTCAATATTTTTATTCTCTCAATTTATACTTTAAAATGTATTATATTTTGTTAAATTTATTGTGATAGATTATCCCGAATGAGGTTTTAGATGTTTTGCTTATTCCCTTCGGACAAATACAGAGACTATATGAAACAAACTCAGAAAGTGTATTTCATAAAATAATATCCTCATGCGTTCTTTGCATTTTGTATGTGGAGGTAGTAAGTTAGTCTTGTTTGATAGTTCCCACTTTGGCCATCAGATCTCAGCACCTCAATGTCTGTATCACAAATTTCCTCATCCTTCCATTTATCATCACCGCTCGTAGGACATTAAAAATACGATTCTGAGGTCTTGCAGAATAGCACAACCTCCACATCAAAACTTATCCAAATCCGTCATGCAGTTCTGGAGTAGAGTCGACTGGACAAACGGACAAGACCAGCCCACAATGCGTTCTCGCTATGTACTTCGCGTAACAAATTATAAATGAGTCCTTTTCAACATCATCTATAACTATCGTGTGATTTGGTGCTAGGTTTCTGTACAGAAAGCACAGGAATAATCATAAATTCTGCAGAAAGTTTTGTGGTATCTAGGGCTGTTTTGATTCTAGTGGTGAAGAAAAATTTCCCAGTGCTTCTACCTGGGATTAAACCCTGATTATGTAGTCTGTAACAACGGACAGTTATCACAATCACCATATAACATTTTAGATCAAATATTCATGTATTTGTGCTCTGTCCGTTCACATGCACATTGATTATTTCTTCTGTTGCCCTGTACCAACTTCACGCCATGAATATCTTCACTGTGTTTTGGTTCGTTGTTTTTGCATCTGTGATGAGTGCTAGAAGTATGTAGGGCCAGTTTAAACCAATCTGATAAAATAATGATCTTAGCTAAGAACAAATAGTGTTAAAATGTTGTCTACGTAAAAGGTTCTAGTAGTAAAATATTCTAAATAAATGAGTGTAAAATGTTGAAATGTGTCTGTGGCCAAGTAACCTCAGGGTAAAATTTTCTGAGTGCCTCGCCCCCAAGGGATGGACAAAATTCCAGTGTCATGTAGAGTTCAAGTCTTGTACCTAAACTTAATAAGGCGCTGTGCTCCAACATTTGTATTTCAACTAGGTGATACATTCTGCATTACAAAATGAAGATAACGCAATGCTGTCGATAAGAAGGGCTTAAGTCAAACGTAATGACTACTGATTCAAACCCCTTCTTACCGCGCACCAAATTTATGTTCGCGATATGCATTTACCATGCTGTTATTCGTTTGAGATATTAAGTTGTTCTATCTGCATAACTGTGTTAGGTGTCTGTCCGATTGAAAACCCGAGATAACTTGCATCATCTGCTGTTACAGGTATAAATTCTCATTTGTCTGCTACGTGCTTGCCTAGGAAGGTAATTACTGCATGTAACGCCCGTCAGTACAAAATGTTCGATAGCATTATTTGTTCATTTGTTCGTTCGTTCGTTCGTTATTCTACTGTCAACATATCCGGTAGTTATTCATATTTTCACATTGCGCGTCTGTCCATTTGAATCCTGATTTCTACGTTGAAGACAATTTTTTTTCGTAGCATTCATTTTTGTTTCATTTCACACACACACACACACACACACAAGTCGTCCTTCTGACATTTGTAACCATTTAGTTATTTAACGACGCATTCTCAGCGGCGTATATTATATAACATTGAAAGGGACGACTGTGAATTACGATCAAAAGTTGAAGCAGAGTTAAAATCTCGGTCCGTAGACCGAGCGTCCAGACTGAGGTATTTCATGGGTTTCCTCAGCAACACCAGGCAAATTCCGGGATTGTGTCTGAGATAGGCTGCGACCACTTCCTTCTGAAATGCTGACAGCGACGTTAAAAACGACAAATTATTATGAATTGAAAATAACATAGAAGGGCACAAAATAAAAAAATATATCCCAGCAGTCGGCTATCCATGTGGACATATAACACACACACGAAAAGGGAGAAATAATGAATAAACTTTACACCAGGTAAAAACAAGAGTAGCAGTGTAGCGGATTTTCGTAACGTTAAAGCAGTAATAAAGAGAGAGTTAAATCTATATAATATCTTTGATATTTCAAGAACAGGTAGGCTTTCATAACTGTCCGAATGTATCACTCAGTTCAGTAGAATTCGGCGTGTAAGAATGGAGCAATTTGTGGCGGAATAAATTACCCCTCTCTCACTAATACGTCCAGCAATTGTGTCAGAATGACGCGTTACGCGACATTGTCACTTATGTTTTGAGTAGCAACGAACAATCCCCCTTAGGCAGATTCGTTGCTCTTTTTTCTGGAACCCGCCGCTGTGAATTTCCTCCGCGTCCTTACGTCTTCTTTCACAAGAGCGGTGAATTCTGGGCGCTGTATTTAATGCGCTACCAAAACACTGAATGCAGAAGTAAAAAGCGAAGTTGTAGCTCAGCTCTCATAGCTCACTTTGCATCTGTAATTACAGCTCGTAAATACGTGTAGCTCAGAAAGAAGAGTTGCTCAGTAGCTCACAGCTGTCCTGAAGCTGCATTTGGTTTCCGAAACACCGCCACTTCCAAGAGACAAGATAAATAATCGATCCTCACGCCTCCACTCGCGCGTTGCTCCATCTCCCAAGTGATGGCGGGTGCTCGTTGGGGGGGAGGAGGAAGTTGAAGGCATAAAATGACTGCTGGAGGAATGCTAATTAGACAGAGATGGAAGATCCTCAAGCATTTTATCTTTCCCGTCTGTCTCTCTCTTTCACTCAACTCTAATTTCTCTCCTCTCTCTCGCTCATCTGTTTCTCTCTCCCCAAATTGTCGTGTCGTCTTCCGTTCCGTTTCTACGTTCTTGTTACACCCGCTGTTGTTGCAGTGGTCCCGCCAGTTTACTCCGTCACGTCAGAGCCAACTGAAGCCAGACATTGAAAACGCAACGCCAGTCGGCGGTGCCCCAGGGCGCGTCGCACACCTTTCTCCTTTTTTAATTCACGTTTCACAATTCAAGTAAGTGTCACTCATTGTGGGCTGAATAACGTGGAAGCAGTGTCTGGTTTGTCTGGCTTCGGGGTTGTCCGGTCTCGATTTGAAGATGAACAAACTTTGCCGATGGCGATTTGTTTCAAAGTATCGCGTAAATTATCGTCACCCCTGCTGATAATATGGAGGAAAGGAATGGAAAATATAATAAAAAATAAATAGAAATGAAATGTAGAAGAAGATAAATTACTGATCACTTAACTGCTAGGTAAAACATTTGACTAATAGCATTTCTCCAGGGTTGTACTTATTTTAGTTTGGTGCCTTTAGATTTTGTATTTTTCCCAATCCTTTTAATCGATATTGGGATAATACCTAAAACTGCAGTGTTATCACTTGCTATTCATAATTTAACATTTGTAATCTAAATGCTGCTTTTATATCAGTCAACAAAGCAAGAAAGTAATTAAGATAAAAAGAGTAGATGTAACGTGCATTGTAGACGAAAATAGAAAAAAAAAGGCTGTAAAGAGTAGACAAAGGGAAATGTGTTTTGATACTTCACGAATTTAGTGCATTCGTTTATTTATTCATTGAGTCAGTCAGTCAGTTCGATCATTACTGACTACTCTATACACGCCCAACACCGGCTTTTTTGCGGTTCACAGTTTTATCGGTTAGTGGAATGATGACACATACGAGATAGGTAAAGCAATCATTTCGTTGTCTTTTTTGAAAATTATGTAACCATTTGATGAGAAAGAGCTCGGTATGAAGAGAACTGGCATCATACCAGATCACTAGACTTGATATATGGAAGAAAATAATATATTAAACTAATTTATTCTTGAATATTGATATAATTTGTATATTGGAATAGTGATGTAAAATTTGGATTGGTAATCTCGTTTCTTTTTGTGGAAATATTAAAATCGTCAAGATAATACCTGGTATTGATTTTTATTTGGAGTACAGGATTCTTCACAGCACTAGCACCTTATTCCAGACCGAAATTTCACGAAATTACTCCAGAATAGTGACATACTGGTACATTTATTCCGCGTTTGGGGAAATGTTCACAACTCGCAATCCGTTGTCCTTTCTCTGGATAAATGCAAATTCACCACATAGCAAGTGCAAATCTGTCTTTAAACACACACTCTCTCTTTCTCTGACAATTTTATTGCCGTATTCTAAGTCCTGCTGGCGGAGGCAGTATGACCTCTGAAACGTTGGTAAACATCTACCAGACTACACAGCGCAACAACCCAGAAGACAGAAATCTTCATACTCATCGC
>NW_019060590.1:194087-258346 GCF_000696155.1 Zootermopsis nevadensis | reverse complement strand
TGTGTGTGTGTGTGTGTGTCTTACAACACATGTTAATATTGGGTTCCTTCAAAGTGTCACTAGTTTACACGGTCTTTTCGTCGTGCATTTGTGCAAGAGTACCACGAAAATTTCAAATGACTTTATTCCATTTACTAAGTACATTGCTGTGGGTTTAGAAAACATTTGAGCAGAAAACTCTGTGAATCATTCTTCGCTGAAATGAACCGGGAATTTTGTTCCAGTATATAGAAGGAGAAAAGCTATATTGACTAGGGATTCTTATCAAATTTCCGTAAAAGAAGTGTTGTAGATGGCGTCAAACCAAACTGAAACCTTCTGAGGCAGGGGAAGAAATCTGGAGGGAGAAATAAAATGTCGATTCAAAAAACCGTCTCCCTTATGCGAGTGTAAGACGATGGTCAGTTTTCACTACATTCCAAGTCTTAGCAGTTTGACCAGGACAGCAGCACTGTCGCTTTCCCCTGAGAATCCTCCCGACAGTTGACTTGTGAACTCCGTACCAACAGGGGCTTCTGTACTTATATACATTTGAGGTACATATATATATTTATACAAGACCGAGGTTAAGAATTGGTGTCTTTTTCCGTATTTTATAAGAATTTTGCTAAACGAAACAGTCCACAACTGATCATAAATATTGATCACTTATGTTGAGTCAGGGGACTTCATTTAGCACGTGAACCACGAATGATAAGTACGTACTTTTCTAGCAACAGTCTGTATTAGGCTAATCCTGTGGTGGCATAACATAATCGTGCCTCGTTTATTTATTAATTGTGATGCTACGTGGTGTAGGTATAGTCTGGTTGTAGTTTACCTGCGTGTCAGAAGCAGCAAGCGCCTGTGAAACATCGACAAACTTTTGCCAGACTACACGGTGCAATTACCAAGGAGACAGCCATCTTCATACTCACTGTCCTGAGAATCACAAACCTCACTACAATTATCTTTACAGTCACCTATAGAGAAATGTTTGATCATATAATTAGTGCAGGTATTCTAAGCTTAAAACTCTAAAATCTAATTCAAGCACATAGACATTAGAACTTGTTGTTGTAAGTCTTCAATGTTAAACTCAAAAAAATTTGGTAACTAGAAATACATATCGACGTTGGACTTTTGTGTTATGACGCCGTATGAATTTGTGCATAGGTAACGTTTCGGAGGAACACGCGGCCTCCAATTTAACCCTGAAGATGGAAGTATTATGTTACTCCGAAATGCTCATATATACCTACACGTCCACACGGCGTAAAACCCAGGATGCCAACATGGGCCGCTTTTCCGCCGTGAGATCCACAAATGTCAGTTAGAAATACAGGCGATAAATGTTTCTCTGATAGTGGGCAAAAGTGTGCTTGCAGGAACAGTGTCAATATCAGGAAATTTGATTCGGTTTAGCTGCAATTTGTCGAGGTGCTATAGGGATGTGTAGTAGGGGGAGGCTCACCCCCTTGTTGGACCGGACTTAGACTTGGGCCGCTGGCTGGTTGTCAGGGGAGAAGAGACTAGGGGTTACAGTGGTAGAAGAGAGGGAAGTTTGTCGGAACGGGGAGAAACTTTTCACTATGCATTCATTGCTTTCCCTGGGGCTATAAAGTGATTTCATTGCTACATGAAATCAGGGCACATACGTACATATATACACACGAATGACTTTAAAATTTATGTCATGAATTACAAGTTGAACGAGTTGTCAATTTATGAGGACTCCAATTAATAGCTGATATTACAAAGAGCTTACTTAAAAGGGATGTCGTTCAGAATGTTGCCAATGCATACATTTTTAACTCTAAGGGGTAATTTAATAGGCAAGATTTAAATGTGAAAAATAGATATTTAGTGACTGAATTAATTGTATTATTACAAAAACGAGGCGTTAGCTTCATTGGAACAAGCTTTAAATAAAATAAATTGCTATGGTAACTAACAAAGTAATAAACTGATAATGAATGATCTTGTACTTTACTGAAAGACGACATTTATGAAATCCTGAAAAATAAATGATTAAATCTGATTTATCATACTTGTTCTTAAGTTAACAAACATTATTTATAACAGCTCGTAGAATTAGTTTTAACAGTCTACAATCTTCTATCAAGGAAGCAGCATTTGTCATTATGTGTAATTTATTTTGGTTTATTTTATAAAAATTCCCTAGTTGTAATTAAAATGGTTACCATTTAGAGAGAATTGAGGAAAACTTTATGTAACATATGGTATTTTGTGTTGACCGTAGTTTAGATTGATCATACATTTAAGAAATAAATCCGTAAGGACTTTCGAGGTCCATGTAGGTTTTAAATTTAAATGTTTCAGAAAACATAAAATACATATGCCTTCACACTAAGACGGAAACGTGTCGTACTTCTTGCAACAAATCTTTTTGAAAAAAGGAAGCTCTCCAGATCGTCGCAAGAGCGATAGGTTCATGAACTTGAAATTGATTCGGACGGTTGAGATTTTCAGTTTATGGCCTTCCTCAGCTTTCGTTGTAATCCGGATAGATTTATCGCATTATCAACACTATACCTACAAAATTAATCCGACAGACTTTTAACAATCTTGCTGTACCTGCATAAAGTCAACGGATAGGTGTCACCAAACTGTGAGGTGCCGGCTGGGATGATGATTTTTGCCGACACAATCACGTAGACGCGGGCCGTATTGAGAATGGTGCGCGCGGGATGGTCCGTGTGTGAATTTTATCCGTCGTGTGCAGCAGTAAACCGATTCTCAGGTAATTGAATCAAGTTTCCTCTACGGTTCGATGCCAGGGAAATGGAAGTCTCTGTGCAGTACAATCATACCTACTGCACTGTGCACATGAGTTTGGCAGAAACATGTACTTGTTGCAAGGGCTACAGAAGGATAGAGTGATCATGTCCTTACTTTCTCTTATGTGCTTTTTTTTGCTTTCTTTCTCTTAACAGAGCCTAATAATGTGAATACCGAAAGCGAAAGTATATTTTACATTCAATTAAACATAAACAGATATTTTATTGCCATTACCAAAAGGGCACTGTTGGATTCTGTAATGATGTAGCTAATATTGTTTATGTACGAAGTTTAATTTTAATTGTATCCTCCTTTCTCATCTATTTCTTACGCTTTTGTACGTGATCATGGCATAATTAAAACAGTACATTTATATTTCATTCTACTGGAATTCAGTAGGTAAAGAATTTATTGAGGCACTTTTAAAACACATTTGTCGTATTTATTCAATCTGAGCAATACGCTTCACATGAAATCTTAACACAGCATAAAGATCTAATTTATTTTATGTGTTCACTGTCATACTACCTAATTCCTAAGCAAACAAAAATTATAATAAACAGTTGGAATCCATATAAACTTTTCTGTAAAGGAATTTAATCCTTACTGTATTAGCCTGTAGGGGCACACACACATTCAACATTGAATTATTGCGCCTGACCAAATTCCCATATAAATATATGCCATGTAATATATACAGCATAGAATATGCAGTTAAATAGTTTCGTAATTTATATCTAGAGAGAATGTCTGATAGAACCCCAGATTAATCGATTATTTGTGCACATTACTAATTTTCTAATGCTCAATTAAGTACGTCTTATGATTGGAAGGATAAAAACTGAAAGAAAGAATAATTTTGTGAACATATTGAATGAAATATCCGAGTAGAATCAGGTTTTAGGTAACAGTTTTGAAACTACAGGCGGGACTGTACTAAATATAGTGTACCACGTGGGTCTCGAGGGGAATCCCATTTCCTCCGCTCTACGTGGAATCCGCTTGGGATGACCGACCGCTCGACCCAGTACCCTCATGGTTTCAACAATTCCCAAGTATTTTTTGACTCGGACTTGCAGTTTTACAGGAAATCTGCACGCCAGTATACTGATTGACTGAAATTCTATTTCATGTATCATTTTGTAATTATATTTATCTGTAATTTATTAGTCAGGTACCGTCATTAAACGAACATTTACTTTTGGTCTTGCGATTCGTTGAAACGAATGGCGAAGAAGGAACCTGATGACGGAGGCAGCAAGTACCTCTGAAGTTTTGATGAACTTCTACCAGACTACACGGCGCTACAACCCAAAAGACAGCCATCTCCACCTTTAAAGTATCGTGGTCAATATAAATATTTAGTTTTCATGTATTTTATTAATACTTTCAGTTTGGGAATACAGATATTCTAGCAACCATTACTGGTTACGTTCGGTTCATTTATTCCATATATCTAAGTCCCCTTGGTTGTCAGGTAACACCACATGCAACAGAGCGTTGTGGAGTAGTCTAAGCACCACATACAGGCGTTATTGTGTTTCACGTTGCCAACGGTTCATGTGCAAAACGCTTCCCACTGAATGAGCGGATCAGCCGCGACAAAGCAACAGGAAACTGTCCGAATGGGTGTTTGAAAATAAACGCACGACGTGAAGAATGAAGGAGACTCTTTCTGTCTCTTTGATTACTATAAATTACACAGACTTTAATGTTAATAGAACTTTCTATCTGCATTAATCCCTTACGCTTTACGCTGACTTGGTGATGGCGCGGTTTGAAGATGTAGGAGTCTGGAGGAAGCTAAGTCGAAAATTGGCACAGATCTCACTGTCTAGTAGTCTACGCTCTGTCGTAGTGCGTCCATCGTGTACCCAAATTCTGCCCGATGAGTTTTAGATCCATTTAAAATGGTTCAATGCAGAAGCCAGCGCAGAGCGTAAACCGCGATCCGTTTAGTCTGAAAACACTTGTGACTCAATTTTCACGAAGAATACAAAGAAGTCGGAAGTAACCAAGTTTGTGTTTTATAAAATATTTTTCTTGTCTTGATTCTTTGTACCATGAATAAACTAAATAAATCAAATTACTGAGTCTCCATTCCATTTAATGTTACATAAGAAACATAACCTATTCAAATATGAACATAATCACGGTAACATTTTTTTGATAATTCCTTTCTTGAGAAACAAATTCTGAGAATACGCGACCCCACGCCGTTGCTTGCTTAAAATGACCGATATTTCTAAAGTGAAATAGCACACGCCCATTATACTCTTCTAAACTTATTCTTCTGTCCACTCTTGTCTTCAGTGGCCAGAATGATAATTTCCGTAACATTTTCGAAGGTTTCTAGAAGAATACTTTTAATGAGATTCGAACAGCAAACCTTCCAATTAAGAATCAGACTTGAATTACTGACAGAGCCATACGTCGAGATCCTCTGTTCGTAGCTTATATTTGGCTAAGATGATGAAATATATAAATATGTAATGCGGTAATGCAGTGTATGTGACGAGGTCTGCATATGGTCTGTGGACGACCTCCATCTCTTGGCTGCAGGGTGGGTAGTGGTTCAGGGCGACAACCACATCGATAATGAGTTCCCAGAGGACGCTGTGAGCGAGCTTCCCTTGGACAGCGCATTGCCACCTGAGACTACAGACTGGCGCCTCACTCCACCCCACCTCCGCCGCCAACACCACTACTCGTTCTGGTTGTGCTCCACCCGATAGACATGAGGGACGAAAGACCAGTGCAAGTGGTAAGGGATGGGGGAAGTGGTACAGAACTGAATTATTTATCAATCTGCCATTCGCTATATGGATTCACGGACACAGCGACTTCTTTTCGGTATCTGCTAATGTAAACCTCAGACATATTTGAGACGATATGATGGTTTGAAAATATATTGCATTTGAAACATTGACAGCTGTAAGACATTTCAGTGTCTTCTGTAGCTAAGAACATGCTTACATGTCTTTAATTCGGTGGGTCTGGAGGTCGATATCATAGACATTTAAATTTACAACAATGAAGACTGAGCCTTCCGTACACTTCTTTTTCTTTGTGGTCCTAGTAATTTCAAGAATCAGTACACAATGATAGTAGACGGTCTGAAGGCTGAAGGAATGCAATAAGAAATGAAACAAGATTGGCGATATAGTTTCGAGCTGACCAGAGTGAAAGAAATTGTTGAGTGGTCACAGTGCATTATCAGAAATTGGAGTGATTATTTATAATTTATTCGAATTCATTTTAAAATTAAATCCGAAATTTATTTGCATACATTGTACCAGTTTTGTTTATTGGCTTTAGTGTCGCGATTTTCTTCCACACTATAAAGATTACTGAATGTATTTTGCCTTTTTTAAAATTGTGTAATATACAGTAGATATAATTAGAAAGGAAATGCAATTAAAGAATGTCTCTTCAAGAGTGACTGAATTTACTGTACGTATATTTTTCGTTTACAGTAATTATATAAAACTAGAAAAATCTAATTGCAATGAGGCGTGCCTAGTCTCATATTCGATAATTTTGGTTGGGTGTCTGAAATAACAAGGAAAATGCTCGTAATTTTTTTAATTATGGCGCATTGACAAACGTTTATATCTGATTACGACTACGAAAATATAGAAAATGGACGGAACTTCCTTTCTGATTAGATGAGAGAAACATTATTTCGTAAGAAATTGCTTGCAGTTGACCGGTATCACCCATGCCATTCTCCAGAGATTACATTTCGTTGCTGAGAGCTCAAAGGTTAGACTAATACGTGATTATATTTTATTAACGCACCGGTGGGATGTTATAATTATTAATGATGTCACACTTGTGACCAGTACGATCCTGGATCCAAGGCTTGGGTGTAAAGCTGGGTGTAAGACCACATCGGTGCTTCCTATGCAAAGTGAGGCTAAATGGGTGGTGAATGAGCAATATGCCAGGCTTTGTAACCACCCCTGCAGCTGCTACTAATGTCCTCGGGAGTAAAGTTTGATCAACATGTAACATGATGTCGGGCACTAAGTGGTCCGTAGTTCTTGTATTTTGAATTTGACTTGTTTAAAATAGTCTGTCTGCCTCATGGACGTATAATTGTCGCAAGATATATCCGAGTTTGGTTGACCGTTACAGACCCACATCTTTGGGCCAGCAAGTCGAGATAAGGGGAGGGAGAAAAGCGATAGCGCATAAGGCGTCCTGCTCCCGATTTCCCTCTTACTGTAACGTAGCTCAGACTCGCAGATATTTTGAGTCCAGTATTTAGGAACTGAGAAGAACATTACTTAACTTCAATGTATCGATGTAAACATTTGTCGGCATCCGAAATCAGGATACAAGTCTCTGTGTTTTTTCTTTCATATTTTGTGACAGATTTGATTTTAGACACTTTGATGGGTTTATAATTTAACACCAGAGATAACGCAAATATTCAGCCTACTGCCTGGTGTGTCTTCCGGAAAGCACAGTATCATGCCGAGAGTATTGCTGTCAGAGGACAAAGAGAAATGTCATAGACAGAACAAAGTGAAAGACAAACTGAAGAGAGTTTTGAGGTATCAAACCATGTAGAAAGTTCTTATGTGCGAAAAAAATATTTCATGTGACTGACTTTTAACTTTAGTGGTTTACAATGGTCCACTTAAAATATATTGATCATAGTGATAAGAAACCAATTTTAATGTTACCAGAGCTTATAGAATTTCAAACAGTTGCAGTAGTGTGGGTGTTTGGATAAATGGAAATGTTCTGAAATTAATTAATTAATTAGATTTATTTTATGTGTACCGTTGTTATTGTTTGCGTCCATAATAAATAAAAAATATAGTTATCGGACGCCTGGCTCAGTTCAAATGGCGCATTCTACAGTTTCGTCAACGCAATTTGTTTCAGTCCGAAATATCCATAGCAGGATGTCCAAACGCCTTGTGTGTCTAGTCGTTATAGTCCAGTACATTTGTGGTTTAATCTTTTAAAAGTGTAAGAACGATTGTTATCGTAGGGGAGCTGGTAGTCGATAAAGTAACAAACGCAAGATTTGTACCAGATGTATGGAATGTCTTACAATGCTGTTATGAAAACGGGACAAAGATGTAACAATGTCGTTGTAATCTGACACGTTAAGCTGTGATCATGACAGTGCATCATCCTTCCTTTTGGAATAAGGGCATTGACTAGATTCTCAAGAAGTCATATTCTACAGTTCAAAATCCGTGTCATAATTCATAATATCACGGATCGGATTAGGTTATTCGGTATAATGCCGGGTTACGGACTTGAGCGATCCTCTAAACGGGCAGAAGATTTTTCTTTCAGCCTCTATTTCCATATCAGCTCTCTTATCCACCCAGCATCCTATCTGTTGGTTGCCAGAACACTGACCACTCACCCCTCCCTATCTAACGCAGAGTTCGAAATTAAATAGGAGCTATATCTCTCCCCCATATCGGCCTCCATGGCTTGTAGTGGGACAGCTTCACTTTTGCAGCATAATATCGCGTGTAAAGAGGAGATATAAGAGCACTATCGAATAGGACTGTTGTTGCCTGACTAAGACTAGGCCATCTTGTTACAGGAATCTCAGAGGCGTTCTTAAATAGTGGTGCCGGTGGCAACGGTGCTGACGCGGCGACGTCCTCGCGTCTTCTCAGCCCTCCTCCCGCCACCTCTTCAGCAGCGACCTTCATGCCATGCGAGGCCGACAACAGCCTTGAGTCCGGTGAGTGAGCTACAGATCCACTAAGACAATTGTTCTGACTCTGAAATAAGCAGCTATTAACAGGAAAATTATCACTGCCACAGCATAGACAGGGTGCTTAAGAAGTGAGTAAGCATAGTGAATCCAATATAGTATTTAGCGCTAGCAGACAAGATGAAAAGTACGTGAATTATCGAATAGAAATTTTTGCATTCCCTTTAGCAAAGGCATTGTATTTTTAGTTGTGGATGAAGTTTGCGAAAGCAGTTTCCATGTTCTTAGGACTTAAACTATTTGAGTCTCATGTCACTACTTTTCTTCCGTGTCTATAAACATGGAAAGACGTTTTGAATACTTTTGTGTGTACAATTCTGTACTGGCATTGTTGTTATTAAGTCTTCTTGGCTTTTGTATTAATAGTAACCCATTAGGGCTCCTCTTCACAGTGTATGGGATCTTGCGAAATACGCTTTGAATCCATTATATTCTTCAGACAATTTTGTACTTTTCAGTGTCTTCTTTACGTCAGGATTAACAGTATTCTGTGAAGTATCAAACCTAATCTCCGTAGTAATTGATATTGGGTTTAGTAGGATTTGACATTAGGTTTATCGATTGGACTCAACAGATCATGTCTGATACTTTCACATGATGACAGAAGCACAGACAGCTTCCGAGTCATTGTGTGCTTAATAAATAAAAAGGAGAATTTAAAAATAAGTATCAGGTTAGTGAACTATGTAGTTTGGTACAACTACGAATTTACTGATAACCTGTTCTTATTTCCTGCATGATAATCGTGCCTGTTTAAAATTTTAAATTAAATTCTATTTAGTATATTTAGTTATTTATATATTTATTATTAATTTACCTTGTGTCCAGGTACTACGCGTATAAGTATGTGAAAGCATTTGAAAATGTTGGTAAAGTGAAAAATTATTGCTTAGATAATTAATTCTTGTAAATTCAGTGTTTAAAATGGGCATAATTCCATTGCGAAAGAACGTCTAAGTGCTGGCAAATGATATTCAGTGTTTAAAATGGGCATAATTCCGTTGCGAAAGAACGTCGAAGTACTGGCAAATGATTTTTTCAGCTATCTCTTATTGAATGATCTAAAATGAAGGATAGTTATTGCGTTATGTCGCCCTCGGTGGACTACTGGTTAGCGTGCTCTCTACCGGATCCAAGGTTCCCGGGTTCAAACCCGGCCGAGTGTGATAAAAATCCATAGCACAACTTCATTCGGAGGGGAAGTAAAGCCGGCGGTCTCATGTCGTAGATTTACGGCATGCAGAATAACCTTACGAGCATGAATGAGATGTTTCGTAAGCAAAATTCAGCGGCCATTTCTCACCCAAGTAGCAGTCGAATCAGGATTGAGGCAGTGGGCTGGTCACTCACTACTCACAGATGCACACTTCAAAGACTAGAAAACCTCCGAAAAGGAGACGGCGAAGATCCTCAACTTGGTTATAGAGCCAAGAAATAATAAGAACTATTGCGTTATATTTATTGACCTGTTATGTATTTAGTTTAACCAAAGAGTCTCAATGCAAATATAATATAAATACTTTTTTTGTCACTTGGAATAGTAACTCTTACTTAGTAAGTATTAGCTATTAAATAATGCGTAAATAGACGATATTATTAATATGACCCTCTCATTAATATCCACATAATCATTTTTACAAATTTTATATATAGAGAGAGATATGTGCTATCGTATGTGAGCCTAAAACTAAAAACAGCGTTTTCCATTAATTCAGCCTTTTGTTTCGTCACGGTGATCCAGGACAAATACAGTTCTCTTTTTGCGAAGTAGTGTAGGATTAAGGCACCTTAAAACATGAACCTTCTGAATAAGGAAGAAAATCTCTGCAGAAAAGAGTTCTCGGAAGAGAACACGCATTAAAAGCCATATCTCTGGTGCAATGACCTTATAAGACTACAAAGTTGTTGTATTCATACACTGCAGAATTAAATATTTCTTGTTTTTGGATCTCTACTTTCAATTTGTGCCTAAAGGTACATAATCATTAATTTATTCTATGAATTATATTCTGCTAGTAGGTCTGTATACTTAGTGTTTTTATTACTACTTTTGTGAACAGTAATGTAAAAGTTTAATTAATTATGGAAAGTTAATTTACGAATTTTGTTTGTTGTTACAAATCACTTAAAGTTAGAAATTCTGATACTTCAAACATCGAACTGGAATTTTCATTGTGCTTTTATGCGACTGTTATAAGCCGAATCGTGCACTTATTTTAGCGTGTGTTTGACTCGACCGATATTAGGATATTTTGACTTATTCGTCCCTACAGTTAATTGTTTGGGGGTAATCTTTCACCAAAAAGCTCAAGATCCCCTCTAGTATACACTACATGTAGAGGGATAGTTTTCTCCCGGTTTCGTGTGATACATGGTTATTATACCGACCAATGTTTTAATTTTCACAACGAAAGAGTGGATAGAACTCTTTAAAGCATCGTTTCTATTATATATAATGCATGTAGCACGCATGGTAACTATGAAAATGCATAGAAAAATGTAGTCGAAAAACCAGAAGAGAAAATAACACATTGAAGACCTAAGAATGAATGGAAGAAAAAATTCTTAATGAAATAGGGTGTGGGAATGTTGATTGGCTTCATCTGGCTCGGGTTAGTAACAGCGGCGGACTTTTTTTAAGGATGAAGTAATGAACCTTCGGGTTTCATAAAAGACTTAGACTGTCAAGTACTGTGAACCACAGTAGTTGTTAGTTAAATCGAATAAAATTGAAATTCAATTTGTAATTGAAGTTTGAGACTTTCCTGACGGTTAATATCTCGACGGTGGTGTTCTGAGTTATGCTGCCATATGGACTTGTAGGTAGATACAAACGTTTCTCCGAAACGTCAACAAGATCTACAATTGTAGTCTGTTAGAGAAAATATTATGTTAGGTACAGAGGTCGGATACCTTGAAGTGCAGAAACTTTAACAATGTTATCCGTTGTCAATAACATCTTGTTAAAAGTATTAATGTAAAATGTTATCCTGAAGATGTAGGTCGTAGGTTCCTCCGGACAGTTGGTAATCACCTAGAAGATGATACGGTGTCAATTTCGGAACGCCATAATCTGAATTGTTTTATTTATTACATATTGTGGGGATAGATCATGGTCATTGTTGACTCCGAAGAAAATTGAATTCTTTAGTTATTTTAACATTACTACTATTACCACAACCATTACTATTGATATTCCTAAGGAAAACCTTACTGTAAGTGTATTCATCACCTAGCTTTAGCCGTTTTAAATTCTTAATTTATCTCCTGATTGAGTTTTGATGAAAGTTTGGAATATGCAAATCCCAATATTTAATTACAATTTAAAATGCGTAAATTAATTTGTGGCTGGTTTACTTGTTTTCAATGTTGCTGTGCCAATTAATTTACTTTTGGAATATTTTTAAGCAATATGTTTTGTTTGAATTAAGCTTAGATTTATTTTTCAATTCCATACATATACTTCTAAATCCGATGAACGTAGATAGATATGAATATTTAAAAATTGTCGTGATTTCTTTGCATGAGAAGAAAAACTACCTCTGAAAAAGGTCAACGTTTTCTTGTTTCTTCTGCGACGTTGTATCCTATGGCTGAAACCATTAGCTTACACGCGCACTGCCATAGATACCACTGACAACTTATATTGTAAATTAAAAGGTTTCGGAAGTCTCGTCTCACCTCATCGCAAACCCCAATTGTCAATAACAACAGGGCAGATTAAGTTCTACTTTATAAAAAAGTACGCCGAGTCATTCTTCCGGAATTAAGTTCCGATTCAATTAAAATCCCAATGTATTAAGTGTTTTATATTCTCAGTCGGAAATAAAATTTGTCAGTAAATCTATTTCACAAACACTGTAATTATTAACCGTCCTTTTGATTGAAATAACTGCATTGCATTATTAAGTATGGTCTGCAATAAATATTATTTAAAAGTAATTTGACGTATTATCATAAACAATATATATCACATTTCTCTAATAGACGTTATTCAATTCAATTAAATTAAATTCATTTATTATTGGCACTTAATAACAAAAGGTAGTTAATCGAGATAGGCGTTTGAAGTAATTTTCGTTTTATATCTCTTACAGAAGGAAAAAGAATGTTCACATGACAGTTGTGTTACTGTATGTTTGTCGTTTATGATGTGGTGCAGAAATGGCATATGTCTCCTAAAATATTCCGGAAATAAAGCTTAGACCAACAGATCGTTCATATGGAGCAGTTCTATATCGAGGAATATGGATCCGCGCGTCTGACGATTGAACACTGTTTAACACGTTGTTTCCGCAAAGGACGTCTATAGCCGTGGGCACACATATGGGAGGTCACGCTAATTGTAAACGCATTCTCGTGTTCGGCCATAATAACTCATTGCTCATGCATCAGCGGCTAGCGGGCAGGCACGGCCCAACCGGGAGTTGACTGTGGACACCAGGGTTGATGGCAGTATATCCACTCTCTCAGAATCTGTCATCCCCTAATGACGACTCTATCTCTCTAAAGGCGGGTGTTAAGTATCGTTTTTTATTGTATTAAACCTATGAGATTTTACTTGAATGGCCTTACTCCCGGGAGGGCGTGGAGCGATAATTTTTCAGTTGTCTCACATTTATACAGCAAAATACCACGTGATGTATGGACATGACTAAATGTGCAAGAAAAATATAATTTCGTGAGATCTGGGTTCTAATGTCGTGTGGATTTATAAATTGATACCAACGTTTCGGAGGAGTTTGCAATTTCGTCTTCAGAATTTCAGCCCTCTTCAGTATTCCAACATCGTCGTATTCTGACATAATTGTAGATTCTTTCTAAAGCATGTATACTACATTTGGTGTAAATAATATGTGCCTTGCTCTAATCATCATGTGTGTTTCCAAATTCTTTTTCCTCTGTATGTTGTAATAAATGCATGTTATTTCTTTATAATCTTTTAGTAAAAAATGTTGAAAAATTCAAAGCTGTGACATGTCTGAATTCGTGATATCGGATGTGTTTCTTTTGTTTAATTTATATTGGGATTTTAAGAAAATATTTAGTTATGTGAATTTATGGCTCTTTTTCCCTAAAAATTTGATTCTATTAGAAGGAAAATTCGATGTGGAATGAATTAAACAGAATAGTACTATTTTCATATAGATGTAGTCCTAATTACGATTCTGAACGAAGTGGACATTGTGTCAACTTTTAATTATATCCTGCATCTGAAACTCGTACAGTGGTTTATGGACTCCTTTAAAGTAAACAACCAAAAAATATTTTTACCTTTCACCATACCAGAATTGTACAAAAAGTTCTTCCCTTTGAAATTGTCTCTCCGTCTGTCTCGTGTGCAATCCGACTCTGCAAATGCTCCACGGTCAGGAATGATCATCACTTTGATGTGTAAAGTAGCGGCTCGTGTCGTCTCGCGACTACTTCGGGGCTGTTTTATGCGTAAGTTTGTCTGTTGGGCTGTGGGGTGGCTGTGTCTTTTCCAGGTTGTACCGTCACCCAAGAATCATATTCTGCTTCGTCATTACTATGCGGTAGTTTAATGCCTAAACCAAAACAGGATGTGATGTAAAAATATATATGATAATCTATGCCTCTTTAGTATGGGCCCAAAATTAGTTGCGTTTCATTAAAATTATTTTAATTCATTCTGATTTGCAGTTATTCACATCTTTAATTTTATTTTTATTTTCATAACTTTGTAATCCTCGGTAAATAAATCGATGTATGGAATTTGACGAAGGAATATTGTTGGAATAAGGAACTGAGTGAGGAATTAATGGAATAAGAGAAGGTTGGAATATGTCTGGTACGGTCCAAAGGATAACAGTAAATGTGGGATATGCAATTTTAAGGAAAGATACAGAATATCATAATCTATTTGCAGATGTTAGTGACAAAATATTTTAAACACATGTTGCTCTACATGAAATGGGAGAAGTAGGTTAAGATTGGTTCTTGGAGTCTGAGGGGCGATGAAAATATTTGAGTAAAATGGAATTTTCTGTGCGGGGGGAGAGTTTGTATTTTGCTGATTATTTTAAAACGAGTAAGAAGCGTAAGAATTGGTTTATTGTAAAGGTTAAGTAGCTTATAAGAGACTGATGAAATGTATTTACTAAGTAAGACTTGAGGTTCTCACAGCGGTGAGTATGAAGATTTCTGTCTTCTGGGTTGTTGCGCTGTGTAGTCTGGTCGATGTTAACCAACGTTTCAGAGGTCATACTGCCTCCGTCACAGCGCAATAACCCAGAAGACAGAAATCTTGTATTTACTAACTTTGTAAAATTAAGGAATGACGGAGAATGCTTTTATAGAACTAGAAGTAAATGAAAGAACAAAATTAATAAGATATAAGTGGGAATAGGGAAGAAAGAATTTGTTTGTATGTAAAAAGAATAATATTTGTGGGCCTATGCAAAGCCATTGGCTGTTTTGAATTTAGAAATTATATGAAAGTGGTTCTAGATCATGTCCAATGGCTCACTTTATCACGAAAGGTGTTAAAAATTCGGCTCTTATTGAAAGTTACACAAAGTTGCATTTTCAGCTTTCTTCGAGGTAAGCCTTCAAGAAACTAAAATACGTTCTGTTGAAAAAGCGATCATACACTAACAATAAGAACACATTGACCATACCACTTTCATTGTTATCAGTAAAGGTATCGTCTGCTTGCCCACTAGAACTTGCTGTTTGGTAGGAATATTATTACAAATAAGACAACTCACCTAAAGAGTATAACATCCAGTGTCTCAGAAAATTCTGTATAGTGAAACAAATTCATTGGCCCTTTAGAAGCAAATGATTTGTGCAGTTCTACTTTACGCTTTCCAATGGGCGAAGTAGAAGACCACCAACTGACGGATATGTCGTTTTAAAAAGAGTGCTGGGTGGTCACATGAAAGAGGTGTCGGTGTGCGCGGACTGTACGTGTGTCTCCAGGGAACACCTCGCTCGCTAGCTCGCTTGCTGCAGGCTACTACTGTCTCGGGGTCTGCCCTTCCTTCCCTTTACAGCACTGAATAAGCTAATGGATCCTGAAAGATAGGGTTTCCATGTACTCCGAGATTTTAATTGGTGGAATGGATGGGTATGGCCGATGCTTACACTTCCAGTCGCAATTATAACTAGACCCCACCCCATTACATCGTCCGGTTTCAATTCTAGCTGCAATTAATGGATTTTCAACAGTTTTTGTTCTGTATTAAATAAGTTAACAAACTGAACATCATGAAATGTTATTAGCCAAGTCACGGTGAGGAATTTTGATTTTTTGAAATTTACTTGTAAAGTTAAAACAACGGCTTGTTGACTCATGGAGAACTTGGAAAGTTTTTTTTAAAAAAAATTGGTTTATTCGGTTGCTTCAAACAATAAAGTAACGGAATATTACATTTATGTTTTAAAAGTTACGCCTATCTGATGTTTGTTAGTATGAGGAACACCAATTTTACAATTTAATATTTAGGGTCAAATGCGTCTGAGAAAGAAGAACTTAAATTACTACATAGTAAACATCGCAATCGAAGTCTGTTATGTGGTGTGCTTGGGGATAAAGTTGTACATATTCTCTAAACTAAAAATTACGTTGAAATTAACGGTAATTTCCCAACTACTACTTAATTAATTATTTTCAGTGCACATATACATTAACCCTTTAAAATCGAAACCCACCTAAATAATATGTAAATATACAGTCCGTACCTGAAAGAAAATGCGTCTCTGTTACAATGTTCAACTGGTTAATGTTGTTTAAGGAAATAATAGCTGTATATTCTGAGACTCATATGTGACCCATAAGTACATTCTGTTGGCTAAATGTAATGTTACAGATTGTTAAAGTAAGGAAATAATAGCTGTATATTCTGAGACTTATATGTGACCCATAAGTACATTCTGTGGGCTAAATGCAATGTTACAGATTGTTAAAGTAGATGGTACTAATAGTTACCACTGGGTTTAAAGAATTAAAATATAAGAATTTATGTGTCCGAAATTCGTGTTTTATAGAGTAGATGTATAACATCAGAATTATTATACTCTCTCTCTCTCTGAAATTCTGTTGCCCTACAAGAAGTCTAACCACGTCCAAGGAATCTGTAACCAGTCCATAACTGCCTGAAATATTACCGATTACAAACTGTTTTAAGTAAGCTATAATATTTATTTAAATGTGCTTTATTGATAATAGCGGTTATGTAGTTTCCCAAGATTTTGTGTCAACATAGGGTAATTAATGTTCATAGCAAAACAAATTGTGGTTTAGTAGCTTGGTTCTGGAATGTATCACGTGATTTTTTTATCATGAGAAGCGTCTTTATGAATTAAGTTCTTGGCGTGTTCCGGTTACAAGAATTGAGTTTGTTCAATATTTCTGCCGGATGTCCCTGCTGTGCACATAGTTAGAACAGCTTCGGGATTCGATTTTAGAGAATTTATTACAATTATTCTCGCAATGGGGTCTAAGTCTCATTATTATGATTGATTTGTTATTACTTCTGACGCTATTTAAACGCAAGGGGTTATCTACCGTCAAAAGAAATGGGAATATGATTTTAAAGACAATATAAATAAAGATTTTAAGGACTCTGTCGTGGTTTGTTTTAAAAGCCCTCAGCTGTGTATTCACAGGAATTGTAAAAGTGGTTTTTTACATTTTGCAAGGAATTGGTTATTTTACGATGTCTGGCAAACGTTCAAAAACCTGCTTCGTAATTTTCTTCTTGAAGATGTTTTCAACTATTTCTAAACGTCTTTGAATATAACGCCAGTTGTCTACTTTGAGATTTTCTTGGTTTTTTCTTAATCTCACTAAACAAATTCCTAGATTTTACTTTAAATTAATCCATGACCTCTTACTTCCATATCCTTTAAAACATATTAATCATTCTACCACTCGACACTTTATCGTCTGAGCTACTCTTAATAGTCGTTAAAACGTCAAGAATAAATAATTAAAATGCTGACCTTCAGCTCATTTGGTCTGATGAATATTTCCAACTATTATCCAAAATATTGCGTGACACCGATACTTCCATTTGCGCCATTTTGAACGTCTGAACGTCGAAAACAGAAATTTCCTTTGACCGAATACAAAGTCCAGTTCCCTGCATCGCCGATGTCATTACGCCGTCTGATTCTGTCTGCCTCGAGACGCCAGACAGATATTTTCCGGTCAGAGCGACATTTAGGCCTATACACCCTATGTTTCTCTGGGGACATCGTCACACACACCCACTCAGGTCACCTTGCATGTCGAATTGTCGCCCTCACCCTCTGTACTGTACTGATGTCATGAATGATACGTGTGACAAGGATCGTGGTGTTTGCAGTCGTCATGAAATTTTAAACAATGCTTTCCGCTAGCTATATATAGGATATGCATGTATATGGATGGACAGCGTTATGTTGTTTGCGAAACTTTGTACTGTGCTGCTCTCTAATGTGTCGCCACCCGCCATGTTAGTTTGATTTTGGTCAGTCACGTTAACTTCAAACCCTTGTCCCCATTTCTACCACCACTCAATCACCCTTCTAGCAGCAAAACCCCCACACCCATTTCTGACTGTCCAGCGTCGCTCATGTTACTGTAATTTGCCTAGAAAAGGGATTGATCACATTGAAATTCAGTTCTGTTCGATCTAAACTTCGTTTACTATTACATAAAAACTGATCAGATCTGACAAAACCATTTATTTCGTAATCAAGCTAAAAAATCATTCTTATCAGGAGATTGATAGCATTTTACAATCTTCTCCCCATTTCTGTCTAGGTATTTACCTGCTGTTAAATACAAAGTTCTGATGTTTTTCTAAGGATCTTGGTATCATATGGAAGGAGAAAGAAGATTATATGAGTGTCAAATTCTTACTAGTAAATGTACATAAAGTTATTACTACACATTCCTGCGTAATAATTTACAGGCTGCTAGAGGCACTACAAATAGCTATATTGTTTTGAAGACGACTGCTGAATTAGTGCTCTGTAGATAAAGCCGTTAGAGCGTTGAAATCTGCATACTGGAGTGTATATCTTTCAAGGGGCAGTGACAAGGTGATGTGCGTTGCGTGTTTCAGTGTAGCTGGCGGGGTTGCCTATCAGCAGGGGTACGTATGCTGCCGCTGACATGTCCTGAATCTGAAAGCCCGCGGGGGGGAGGGGTGAAAGGGCGTCAGGGGTCCCAACTGTATACTGTCCACGATAACGGAAGGAACGGGATGCGCTTGATCTGCGAGATCATTTGCTAGAGCGCAGAGCGTTAATTGTAGTCTCCGTCAAGTGGAGTTTCTCCGTATTGTGTGGCGATTTAAAAACATTGTACGTATTCCTAGACACGTCACAGGAACCAAAAAACACTGCTTATAGTAAAAGCTGATTTATAAGCGCACAGCCAGAAGTTGTAATCATTCATAGTAGTGTCTTACTTAAACAAATTCGTCTCTCCACCGGTTAAATATCATTTGTACATGCCATGTTCTGTTTAGCTTTTCCCATTCTTATTTTACTAATTAGGTGCCATTCACTTAAAATGATCTACCAAGATCGTGCCCAAAAGTTCGCTCTGGTAGAAAGAACATAATGTGTTTACTTGAAGATGACTGTCATCTGGTTTGCAGCGCTGTGTAGTGTGGTACGAGGTTACCGACGTTTCAGAAGTGCTTGCTGCTTTCATAATTAGGGCGATGGCAAAGCTGAAGCCAAGGCAGGCTATTCATTTGACTAATGATTTGAATGGGTGTCACTTTGAAGGTGCTGGAACACCTCACGGACGATTTTGCGCTGAAGTTTAAACCAGTGGAACAAAATAGAGTGAAAGTAAGAACAGTTCTCTGTTTACAGAACCAATTATAAGTTGTATATAACAGAATATATACGTACATGAAGTGACAATTCATCATGTGTTAAGAGGTTTCTGAGTTACAGGTTAGGCTAGATCAGATTTATTAGTTTATAACATGATAACTGGTGTGAGATTTGGCGAGTATTAGAATGAGAGTTTTATTAGTCTAAATTGTGGATAAAATCACGTTTCGATAGCTGGATTATGCTTCTGTCTTCAGGTAAGAAAGAAAACAAACTATCTGTAGGGATCTCAGGCTGAGCTAGCCTCAAATGACGTTAGACCAGACCTGTTTAACCTGGGGACCCAATAGATAGGGTTGCTGTTCTCTTCCTTTTTTACCTGAAGATGGAAGCAGAATCCAGCATCCGAAACGTTGTGATTTCATTTATAATTCAGATGCTGGACATAGTCTAATGAAACAAATTTTTAAATTATAACATACCGTCGTCAGAAATGTTCAGACTTCATATCGGGTTAACCTTACTTTTGTTTGAAACATGGAATTTTAATTCAGGTGTACGTTGTCAGTCGTCGAAGGACAGGCTCAGCGGTGACAGATACAGCTCGCGCACTTGCTCCGGGATGTTGCCACTCGTTTACGATACAGATACACCGAACACGTGCACCCAATACCATATCTCAGCCCCTACTTCCCGGTTTCATTAGGACCATTCCTTCATCTCAATCAGTTTAAAACAGCGAGTGTATGGACGGCGCCATATTGTTTTATGTTCCTCGCCAGTCTGCCAGTGCCCCCTGGAGACTTGAACAGACATCGATTGGGCCAGGGGTGTAGGGGGAAACAAGGGGAGCCCGATGCTCAAGGGAATCCCCTGTGTATATCGTATGTTCCAAATACAGTTAACTTGATACTTTGCTAAATGACGTATTGATTGGGTGGTGAATCCCTATACACATTCAGTGTCTCTGCCGCTGAGACTGGCACAGAAAGTCTGGGAAGTGAACTGTAAAAGTGTGAACTGGTGTTCTAATGATGAGTTCTTAATACATTATTCAAACTAAACTAATTATGTCAATATGTCCAAATTAACCGTGTTTGTATTAGCCTACCACTGGTCCCTACCTTTCTCCAGATGAGTCCACACCCTTTTATTATACTTGCTACTCACTTTAATATCATCCTCTCAATGAATCCATTCCACGGCCTCATCATATTTAATATCCACTTTAATATTATCGTCTCATATACACATGTATACCAGATGGCCTCTCCCCTTCAGATTTTCTGTGTGTTCAGAAAAGTTTAAAATAATTCAGAATTACTACGGTCTGTGCTAACCCTCCCAATAACAACATCATATCTGTATAAAAAAAAATTAGGCGAGGTATACTAACATTTATATTTGCATTATTTGTTTTTGTAGGGTCGACGTTTATTTCGAAAGAGTTAGCTCTTTTTCGGTTACTGCTTTTAATGACCTAAAACATATTATTCCTGTTTATTGACGTTATTATTTTTCATGTCTCGGTTAGCTATTGATACGGCCATATTGTTTCAGCTAGTGGCCATGGATCTTACTTTGCACAGCCTTGACCCATATGACAACTGTGTCAGTTGGTATATAGTACCACAACCGATTCCTCAATTGGATCTCCCCTTATGGAAGAATGTCATACCCCATATTTGACTTTTTCTGCGTTTAAAACTTATATTTTTCTTACAAAGTTGTTTGTGTTATATTATTAGATGAGCAATTAACAATATTAAGAATTCATCGCCCTGATGACGGAGGCAGTATGACCTCTGAAACGTTGGTTAACATCGACCAGACTACACAGCGCAACAACCCAGAAGACAGAAATCTTCATACTCACCGCTGTGAAAACCTCAAATCTTACACAACTAACAATATTACTTCGATGCCAGATCGTGATAAGCGAGTCTGGTAAATTTTGGCACGACTACATTGGAATTGTTAGGCTTGAGGTCCTAAAACCTCTGAAAATATGCGTACATTTAACTGTTACTCGTATAATTCATTTATTTAATGTAAATAACCTTTAATTACCTCATTATCGTCCATTGTTTCGACGTGGCTACAGAAGTATTGGTACGAACTGCTGGCTATAAAAGCAGAGTCTTGTAAAATGTTAACTGACTTTCTGTGAGTGTGTCTTGATCCACTTTTCCACTACAATTTTATATTTTGCGCTTACTTTTTGTGTCTCTCTTTCTGTTTTCCCTGTCCATTGTCAATTCCTCATTTCATATTCACAGAGTGAGCAGGAGAGAAAGAGATAGTAAGAGAAAAGAGAGCGAAATAGTGTGGAGGGGAGAGACAGCTAGTAAAATGTTTAGCTAGAGGTAATTTTCTCTGGATGGGTTAAGTGTAAAATTGTGTCCGGCTTTCGGAAATGTCCGAGCCCGTAATTTAAAGTTTGAAACATGGTGGCAAGCATCCACTCGGCTAGGCAGAGCCGTGGCGTGTGCCCGTGTCAACTCTGCCATATACAGGATAGTTAGTGTTGAGTATAGGTTTAGAACTTGTCACTGGAAGGACGTTTTGAATCTTTTAGTCGCGCCTGACGGCTCTGTAATTGGTGAACACGTCCTCCTGTCGGAACGTTCGCCATCAGCTTGAATATACAGTAGCGCTGGTATCAGTCGGACTCACACCTACCCACCTTTTCTCTTCTTGCCGTCACCAACACCAAATCATCACCATCGCCGTCAACGGTAGCATCATTCACCCTCTACACTGCATGACAAACACATAGAGCAACTTCTCGCACAATCTGGTAAGCTCTTAATTTCATCAGAGCCCATTGTCAGTTCAAGAAAACTATCTTGTATACATCAATCATAATGAAAATATACAATGCGACAAATAAAAACTTAACTCCCTCTTGTGCAAAAACGTTCACTCACAGACGTGCTGAACTTTTTGAAGTACTTAAAATGTCGGGAGTTTAATTACTGACAGTCATTTTCCATTTACGTTGTGGCCAGTGAGGGTGTGATAAACTCGAATGGAGTTCTTGGTTTGTCCATCAGAGCAGCTCTTTTATTTCAGAAAGTTGTTAGATTACTGACAAGGTAAGAGGTTCTTTCGCTGGGGAAGTATTTCCACACGCTGCCTTCGTTGGTAATGGATAATACAGCTGAGATGTAGCGAATCCAGTTTATTCTTATTCTCTTTCTCATCGAAAATTAATAGGTTTGTATTAGTTGTGACGACTAACTTATTTTGACTTACATCCTGATTATTTTGTAATACTTTTATGGTCTATCATGTGGCTCGTATTTGAAATGTGTTTTCAATCTTTAGGTCAATATGAGTTACGCTTGTAAATGCATGAAAAGGTAAAATTATTCCATTACTTAGCATCGATTTCCGTCAGGGATAGAGATTTTTTCGTAACAACCATGGGCAGATCATTTCTGGCACTCATCTAGCCTTCTGTCTCGGCTTCTATATAGTTTCTTCGGGAGATGAGGTGGCCGGAGCGTGTAGCTGATCTCACGCCAACATGTAGTTCTGACAGTCTTTGATGATACAATAACTACATCTATAGTTTATCACCATACTTCTTTGCTTTTTACATTTAAATTAGGCGTATTATCTTGATATATTCTAACAGTGTGGCTGTAGAACCCGAAGATCTAACGGCACCTAACCATTGAAAACGATCCTTCGATCTTTACAGCCTGTTTCCCAAAGATTTATCTTACATTTAACCTCCAGTTTTCTTTCGGCCTTCTACGAGGTTCCCATTTACCCAAATAAAAATTCAGAGCGTTATCGCTGAACATACCGCACTGGTCCTTGTTGTTCGTGTTTATCACATAGGTGGTTTATTCGTAACCCGTACGATATTTCTTCAGTGGTTCCAACACGTTGAGTCTCCCAGTCTGCTTCTCTGCACCCGAAATAGTGCAAATATTTAACGATTATGCTGAATGTATGTTACATTTGGAACACACAGGTCACTTCTTATTAATTATTATTTTTCTGCACGCAAGACGTGGGATTTTGATTCTTGCATTTGCAATTTGTGATCACGTGCCTTTGACATTTAGATTTCTTCCGGTGGCAGTTACAAAGAAGACCCTTCTGGGATGTTTTGTCGTGTAGTTTCGTAGAATTTTACCAAGGTTTAAGAGGTTCTTAACTGTTTCCATCATCAGGGCGAGATTACACATGTCAGAAAATAGTAATCTTTTAACATAACACTTAATTTTTCGGTAGAGTTGTCGAATTGCACTGCTTTCTTCTGCAACCGAAAAAGTATTTGCATTGCCATAATGATTCACACACACTTGTAAGAGTGGCTCCATTGTCTGCATCACACGTAACATCTTACGCCTAAATTGTTCTGTTTAGACTTCTCCGCAGAAATATCATGTCGGAGAAGATGCAGTCCGATCAAGGAGGACTCTCATTACTTTAAACAAGACTTTTCGATGTAATCATTAAATTTCAGATAAAATGAAAATGTAATGTGTTGACGTACGTGTATACATTAAATCTGTTTTATTTAATACTGAAGTCACTGAGCGTGTGATTGGAAGAGAGGAATGTTGAATTGGCAATGCTTGAAGGAGGAAATGATCATGGACCATTTCAGAGCACTGTACCGCCATTCCGCTTGAGGAACTGAGGAGGACACAAGAATCTGAGCTTGGCCACTGGCCCGACCCAGAGTAGAACCTGATACCTTCCAAGTAAGGGGAAATAATGAATAGAAACCGTGATCGGTTGCAGTGATGCATTTAGGTGTATACGTGCATAATAAACACATACTTACATGCATAAATTCTAATTCAGAATTATAGGGCCAAATGGAATTTTTTATACAGTTCGGAAACTTTTTTGTTCCGGTCTGCTATCTAAGAATGCAAAGATTAAAATAACAGAGATTAAGGGTATTTAATGGAGGGTGTTCAGGAGAATATTTATACCTAAGGGGAATGAAATGATGAGAGACTGGAGAAAATGTTATAATGGACTTTATTGTTAGTGACCTTTAGCGAATATTAGGGTGATAAAATCAATTAGGATGAAATCGATTGGGCATCTTACAAAATTCTGTTTGGAAATCGTAAATGGAAGAGACAACTCGGTAAACATAGGCGTAGATCAGAGGATAATATTGAAATGGATCTTGAGGAAAAATGTTTTAGAGTTGTATACAGAATTTATCTGTCACAGATAAAGCCCGTTGGCGGGATCTTGTGAACACGGCAATAAAACATTGGATCCATGAAATGTTAGGAACTTCTTGATTAACTGAGTGTGCTGTTACATCATCAAGAAGTACTCTGTCCCGTGTAGTTATGCTCTTACGATTTTGTATCATTGCACGAGAGCGAGAGAGATTGCATTTAATCAGTGCACAGTGAAAATGTTCAGACTCCGGTGGATGCAAACACAGCACTTCTTTTAATGGACAACATGTAAGTGTGATGGATTAGGCATCCCCTTAAAACAATTTGTTTTCGGTTAGCATGCGTTTCTGTCATTGAATCCAACCAATTGCGTCGTGCTGTATTTATTTTAACAAATTTGGATTACGCAAAGGTGTCTTTGTGTTTATTTAAATTATTATTAATTAAATTCTTCCTGTTACTGAGCTTGTTGAATCATTTTATCATCACCGTTACTGCCATCTGTACCAGTGTCACTGAGGCTGAATAACTGAAGTAGATTAAACAGTGTCGTTAAATAACATTCGAGCCAACAAACCAAACAAATGTGTGTACAGTTGACATGCAAGCATTGTTCTGCTGGTGCTTATTGTGTTCAAGTTGTAACCAACTAAAACACTAATGCACTAATGTTCCAGCAAATCATTTCACGAAATATGAACGACAAATTTCGTGCAATAGAATCATGAAGACTTACTTACTGGAGCATAGCTGGAAACATCCGTTATCATGGATTCTTGACGAAAGAAAATTTACCTGATATATGACCACCAAGAAACGGTCATGTTGTTAAATTCATTGTACGTTTGGTATTCCTGTTATTTATTGTGTATTAAATTAATTATAATGTAGAATAAATCAATATTTCAAGGTAACTGAAGTAAAACATTTTCTGGCAGCGTATAACTTATCACCCCGAACCCATTAATTTTAAAATTACAAACCTTGCACCTACTTCTTAATGCCCTTCTTTTCTGTTACGAATCTGAGCAGGCTAGATCAGTGTTGCGCAACCTTTCTACAATCGCGGTACACTAAATATTGTCGAAGAGTCATGGCGGCACACCAACCCCATTTTGTATATATTGTGTGTGTGTGTGTATGGGGGGTGAGATAGATGGTTTGTGGCATTGACTGGCCGCGACAACTTCTTACAAATCGAGCCCAACCGAAAAATGTTCTATTTCATGTTATTAATTATCCATCTTTATTATTGCCATTTACTTTAAATATATTCATAATTTGAAATAAATTAAAGTATATTTATACATA
The DNA here is from genome assembly GCF_000696155.1 of Zootermopsis nevadensis. The sequence goes on along the minus strand of NW_019060590.1, from coordinate 232,519 downwards.
TCGCTTAATAATTAAAATTTAAAGATACTTATTTATATTTTTGTTGTAGATTATTTGTAATTATTTCACAGTATCCAAATCAGTTTCCCGCGACCCAAAGATCCTACTGCATACGAAATATTTTTATGAAATATGAGACCGTCATTTACAAACAGTAGATGTGAGCAGAGGAAATATTAGACTTAAAATAAAGCTGAACATCAATAATTATCTAATTTTGAAAATCTATAATATATTTAACAGCTATGTGGTTCCCATTTACTGTCGCCTATCTTTGCACAAAAATACATAGAGTAGCAGTAGTTGCAAATATCAACTGGTTAATGTTGTTTAAGAAAATAATAGTTTTTTGCACTGAGAATAATACGAAATCTATTAATACAAAAGGCAGAGGGTGTTGATTGATAAAGCAGGAGGTACGCATAGTACCACTGGGCTTTAAAGTGATAAAAAACACCCATTGCCAACCCTACAACACTACTTAAAAGCTAAAATACCAAATTGATTTACAAAATCTGTTGTTATTTTAGGCACACATTTGGTATAGATATACCATAAAACTTAATATTAAATTCTTCACAGCGTATTTTATGCACTACTGCATTACACACATTTATAAGTGGGGAGTTCTCGTGTAAATTTATAAAATACAGCAATAAAAATGTAGCAGTTCTTAGTTGTTCTTAGATTCTGTGCTATGAACAGAGAAAGGATAAATGTTATGGGAACAGGTAATACAACATAACGGATAGTGAACCCTCGCAGTGTTGCGGGTTTCGATCACTCCAACACCAACGGTGAGCTAAATGTACCTTTCTGGGATTTCATATTTTAATGGTTTTTCCTCTCTCCCTCTGCGTGTGGGATTGTCGCCTATTTTTGGTGTATAGTATATTAATGTGGGCGGCTAATGTGTCGCATATCCAGTTACACAAATCTTTCAAGAGATCGTAATTTAATAAACTGGGTCACTCAATGTGCCATTTTAAGTAACATAGCGAAATTGAAACTGATTTTATACTCTCTCGGATTCCGAATAAAATATAATGTGGTATAGAGCAATCCGACTCAAAATTACAGGCTGCACTTTTTCAGATGGACTGATAAATTAATTTTGAATTTTGTTTGTCTCGTCTGGGATATCGCCATTAGCCTGGCAACTAAAATATTTTGCGCTCAAAAGTGAATTATGTGTCGGAATAGGGTAAAGGTATTGTTGTTGCAGTCACTATAAAGTGTAGTGAGAGGATGAAATTAGGTGAATTTCAGGTTCTTAAGGCGGAAAGTATTAAGACAACTGTCTTCTAGGATTTGTCTCGGGTAGTCTGGTAGAAATTGATCGACGTTTCAGAAGTGATTACTGCTCCATCATCAGGATAAATTACCTCGATGATGAAAGCAACAACGATCTCTGAATCGTTAGTCAGTTTCTACCACAATACACCGCAACACCCCAGAAGAAAGTATTTTTCAGAATGGAATTAGTTTGAATATAAAATTGTTATTTTTAAGAAATAGAAATTCCTTCTGAAATATTTCCCAGGACACGTGGCTATATGATATCAGCAACCAACGTTAGGTTAAAATATTATATACCAGTCCTACTTGTACTTTTAAACAATGTTTTGTCATATAAGGCTGTGACATTAATTCTGAGAGACGTGCCAATAGACTATTGTTATCACACAAGAATTAAAAAACTTTTCTATATTACGTAAATGTATTTATAAAAAAAATTGCATTTTTATTGCTACTACTGTTGCTACATGAAATTCTCTGTACATGCGTCTTGAAATGAACTTCAAGGTGTGATTTTTGGCTCTCTAGCTTAGGAATTTGGAGAATCGAGCTTCGATTCACGATCTGGCCTCGCCTGTTCTGCTTGAAGTTCTTTCCATTAAAATTAAGATTTTAGCTGGGTTTTTAGCAACATGAGATAATACAGTATATATAAATAGTCTAGTAATAAAATAACGTAAGTTGTAGAACACAACATTTATTTTTATTTCAAACTATACGAACTAATTAGGGTATTTTGAGATAAATCTTGCAGAAATTACAAATTCTCTGATACAACTGTTCTACGCAACTAACAGGGAAAAGGTCAAAGGCTAACTGGTCACTTGAGGATGGGAAGGATTATAGGTAGATATACTAAAACACATACGGCTGTTTGTGTTCCAGTTGTATCGAAAATTTATTGCACATGGAAACGAATATTAATATTTCAAACTCTCGCAGTCTCGTTAAATTAACGTTCATTGTCGCACTTCTTCACATTCTATAATAGTATAATTTACTTAATTGATATAAATTATTTTAACAAATATGCTAATATATTTAGTTGCAATTTTCTTGTGTATTAACGTCCTCCGTATTAATGCATTTTATATTCTGCTTGTGTTACCTTTTATGTTTTTATTGTGTTCGTGTGTTCATCTCTGTACTGTATCTGTAATTGGCCTTCTGGCTGTTGATGCAACACACTAATAATAAAGAATTGAATAAACGGGGAAAAAAATACACGTTGAAAATGTTATAACTGTGTAAGTCCCTAAGAATGATTGTTACATTTGTCTAATTTTTAAACAAATTTACCGGAAGATCTGTATAATGACAGATAAATGCGTCGTAGAATGTTTCACTGGGCGACATTGCGTCTCCACGCTGAGCTTCGCCGACTTGTTGCTTCTTGTAGCGTGTTGCTTTTAGTTGTAGAAGCTGACAAGAGATGGCACTAGCCTCCCAGAACTATTGAAATGAAATAGGCATGGAAAAAACAATTTTACCCCCAAGCGTTAAGGACGTATGTAGGCGTACAGGAAATAATAATTGGTTTAATGCTAAATAAATGTTAGAATGAAGAAGCTAGGCGAAGATCGCTGACACCAGATTCGAGTACAGCCAGAGAAGGAAGTACTGCGGGGGGGGGTTATGAAGTTTGTGACGCTAAGCGTCTAGTGGTTACAGAGCCTCCACCTCAGACATGCTAATGGGCTGTTAAATGGTTCCTTCTCCTCGCCATATTTCTGGGAAAGCTCAATTGTTTCTCTGACATATTGGCGCATGTGAACTTCGCAGTTTATTATTTAATTAGTAGGGTAATATTCTTCTATCTGCACCCTGTTACACCTGCTTTTACCTTGCCTGATGATTGCATAATACAAGGTTAAATCACAGACTAGACTTTCTGCGCTGTCAGATTTCAATCATATTTTATATAATCTGAGGTGTCAAATAGATCGATCTGCCATGCCTGTCTGTTTCCACGAGCCACAGGATGGAGTTGTATCCGAATTTAGTAGAATTCCTCTTAATAAATTCGAACCCGAATTAATTATTTCAACTACATCGGCCAATCAGAGGAATCTTAACACTATTTTTCCGGGTATTTCTTAAAAACTGTACAGTTGGTATGTATTTCTGTTTTATGCAACTCGAAGTGACATTGAAGTATCGATGTTGTTCTTTTGGTTTTTATGAGCATAGCCTGTTTATAATACTGAAATAAAATACGTCTTTGTATAATTCCTGTTCGCTACTGAACATCTTCACTCATTAAATCACCTTCACCTTCGAATTTAATTATCTGCGTTATCTCTGCTCTCGATTGCATATTTACTTGTTAGAAAGCAAAGAGTCTGTCTTCAGCTCAGGTTGAACCACTTCGAACAGGCGGCATGTAAATAATATCAGTTGAATGAATCGATGCATGGAAAACAATTAACGTGTTTGTGGATCATGTAGCTCCTACGATTATCTAGTATTAAAATAATTATCATGTTTTAGGTCCAGTGGTTAAGACTTCATAATCATATACAGAGTTTTTATAGAATTATTGATCACATATACAAATGATTTGGTTTCTTTCCGATACAGTGGAATAAAATTTCTGTGGACTTGAGTCAAAATATTTTATAATCGTCTATATGGTCTAACCATGTTTTGAGTGTTTCTGTACCCATGCAGTGTCTAATCCTGTTCTAACTGTGATGCGTCTCCTACCGCGAACGTTTGAATGATTTAGTTATGTGTCTGTTTGACACTTAGAAATGGGTAAGTCTTCCTTCCCAAGATGTATTGTTCCTTTCCAGTTGCTTAATTAAGTCTGATTTAGTTAGGTATGGGTTTCCTCCCTCCCTCCCTCCAACTCTCCCACTCCGACGCTCATTCTCCCAGAGTCCTTCAAGGTACAGACAGTAACGCTCCTGAATTAGCTTCAAACTACCGTAACAGTAACAGAGAAAGTGCAGATGGGGCCTGCAGTAGAGTCGCCATTTGTTGTAGGATTTGAAGTCTTCACGGCGATGAGTCTGAAGATGGTTGTTGCGCCGTGTAGTCTGGTAGAAGTTTACCGACGTTTCAGAGGTTCTTGTTTCTGTCACCCTGATGATTGAGGCCGCAAGGACCTCTGAAACGTCGGTAAACTTCTATCAGACTACACGGCGCAAGAACCCAGAAGACAGTCATCTTCGCCATTTGTTGTTACCTCGAACCAGCGCTGAGGGCTTCCAGCCACCAGAGTTTGGGAGAGTGTCACGTGTTTTCTAGACGCGTTGTCACGTGCATTTATTCATTTTCGAACGCTCTTCAGTTGCCAATTATTGGTTGTTGGAGCACGCTGAATACAAAGATGGCAAGTACAGTGTTTGCTGAAACGTTGCAAAACCTTCAGAATTCATTGTTGGCTGATCCAAAAAGGCTGACGTTATACAGTGAAACGGGCATCTAGTTCTTCTTCTTTTTTTTCTTCCTTCGTTTTGCTGGGATTGGATGGGCTGGCTGTACTGTATCAGCAAATTTTGTCTTTTTCTGTCGGTTTAATATCTTCTTTTAAGTTGTCTTCGGTTAGGAAGCTCTTTCTATGTTTTCTTTGTCACTGTCATGTGCTGTGCAGAACAACGCCTTTTAAGAGGCCTTACATATTTCTCTGGCTCATTTTACCGTCTTTTCTTTTGTGACATATTGATAGAAGAATCAGTTTTTCTTCTTCTTTTTCTTAGGTTATATCGGCACACATCATCTGTACCTCCTGCAAATAGAATATTTACATTAAACTGTCCCTTTTCATGTAAAAAACACAGTAATTTTTTTAATATATTAAAATTTGGGAATTGTATTAGTTCTGCATAATTATATTTTGGACTGGCAAAAATTGTTTTAATATTCTTTCAGGATTGTATCTGCGCGATTAAAATTGCTTTTCCCATAATTTTACCCTTTTCAGCCTCATTGTTACTGATATTCAGTATTAGGAAGTAAGGGGAAAGCATGTGAGACAGCAATGAATAGCTGTAGCTCTTATGGTCATGGTGACGAAAGCGAACACCAAATAACTTGTACACAATTTTCTAAGTGACATTGCTGAACATCACATTGAGAAAACACAGTGTGGACAAAATATCTAAGTTTAAGCCTTTATTTTGGTGAGTGATTTTAATTTTTTCATTACTCACGTGTGTATAAATTGTATTTATATCAAATCGTACCTCAATTCTACAAACCTTGAGCCAAATTACGTAAACCGAAACAAGAACTTCCATGTGCAGATGAAGCAGTTAGGCGAGAAAGGAAAAGAGTGTCATATGCAGAGCAAAGGTTAAGAGATATCACTTGGGCAGATTTTAAATTGTAAATATATGAAAAAACAGGCAGTGTTAAGTACGTTTCATCTTAAATTGAATAAGATATCCTACCTTGTTTAGTAGCGGCAGTTTTACGTTTACGTTGAGGTTCCTCACGCTTCTTCAGGATAGGTTTCAGTTTCTGGATACAACAAAACAGAAATTAGTTCCTTGGCAATAGTTTGTTAAATTCCTTCCTCCTTCTTAAAGCTTATAACAACCAGAAGTGACCTTCGAAGATGGAAAAGAGAGAACAACAGGCAAACATAATATGAAGAGTGAAATAATTGATTTCATCTTTGATATGCAGTAAACTCCCGATTATCCGTGTGCGTATTTTCAATGCACCTGTTTTTCGGTACTCTGTGGTCAGTATCAGTAGTGACCGTGGGGACGGTAATCAAAGTACTGGAAAAAGGCGGTGCTACAAGTGAGCTTCATCTTTTTTAAAAAATTAGTGTCGTGCGTTTCGTTGTATTGTGTGGCATTTAGGTGAGGATGGCAGTTAACATTAAATGTTATGTATAAATTTTGTGGCTTCTAAGTAAGATGGCTGAGAATCGTATGAAAACTGTACTCATAATAAAACAACAGCTCGAGTTACTTGAAAATTTTGAAAACGAAGAATGGGCGACAGAATTAGCCAAAGATTTTGGGCAGGGACTTAGTGATTGCGTCCATAGAACAACTCTACTGGGCTGACCACAGAACTCTTGCCGATAAAGATGACATCATATGGAAAAAGTGACGGTGTTGCATGCTATACACGGCGTATCTCGGGCAAGATCTTCATCAGTCTAGTAATGCTGGTTACATCGTTCAGATCTGGGTAATGATAGCGAAGAATGACTTTTATGTCAGTGGCGCTGATGAAAAATAAATATATACACGCACACAAATGTTAAAAAATTCAGGACGTAACACTAGATGCCTGGAGATTTGAGACTATCAGTGTTGACGTCTATCTTCATATGTGGGGACAGAAATAAATAATAATTGCAGAAGAAGACGTGTTCTCAGTCCGGCCTTCAAAAGTCATACTAAGCTGGTGACTAGGTATATGAATATTTAGTCTTAATTAAGTCTGGTGTGTAGTACATTATAATATATCCTCTTCTTTAGTTAGTTAAAATTTCCTTCCTCATAAACATGCCTGTGCAGATATTTAATTTCATTGCATGCACCACATTAGACTTACAGAGCTCAAATATTATCTGAAGCCCTAGGGACATTCACAGCATTATTATTTACTCTATAGCACCTTCAAGGCAACACAGCCTATGGCTTTGAAGGTAATAGAAGTACGGCAAATAAGCCTTGTTCTAATGCACCACCTACTAAAATGTCGGACATAGTACTTGTTCTGACCTTAGCAGTTTTACTACACTTCTTCGGCTGAGTGGTTGTTGATGACTGAGGATAAAATTTGTTCCTGTAATTTTCGTCAACTAAGCAGACATCTTTCGCATCTGGAGGAGATGGCACAAATGGCATGACAGTGGTTTTTTGTGCGACATCTTCCCAGTTGATGCCCTATTGGATAAAGCACAAATATTAATGCTACATACCAGAAATGTGAACACCTCCAGCAGTGGAGAGAGTATAAGGATTTTGAAATGAAGCCTTGTGTATCTCTATAAATTTTTGCCTGTGTCGTAAGTTATTTAACAATACCGTATTATCTGGGATGGATGTTGGAGGATATCTAATCCTGTCATCAACGTTTCAAGTAAGTTGTTTGCCAATTTAGGGCATGAATTTAGAGGTTCCTTCTGGAAATATCATCTGAGAGAACATTATGTAGTGTCTTTCTTAACCTACTGAATCCTATTGCACGTCTACTGTCGATGTTATATTTATTGCTTATAAGTTTCTTTTGTTGGGGTTGTAAATCGAAAATATACTTATCACTTACCGAAGTTTTAAAAAAGTAATATAGGAACAGTGTCAAAAGTCTCCAACTATGTGGGTTTTCAAAGATGGCTGTCTGCTAGGTTGTAGCGCCGTGTAGTCTGGTAGAAGTTTATCAACGTTTCAGAGGTCATTGATTTCTCCATCACCAGGACAATGAGATGTTGATAAAATTTTACCAGACTACACGGCGTTACAACTCAGACGACAGTAGTCTTAGGACTCACCGTCATCAAAACAAAAAATCCTACTTATTCTGCTTAAACTGCACTTGATTTTCTTAGCATATTACATGGATAAGACACAGCTCAGAACTGAAACTTTTATATACATTACTGTATGATAACAGATATGGGAAGAGAACTCACGTAAAAGAAGGGATGTGCCTTGATCCTCTGAGTACCATATTTCAATGCACCCAAACGTTCCCTTGGATCTTTTGTTAATAATCTGGTGATAAAATCTGTCACTTCTGGGGAGAATTTCATTTGTTTTATCCGTGCATGATTCTGAAACTTCCTGCAAAGGAAAGGCGCATTCTTGTATTTGCCAATAAAACTATACACACAAAAACACGTGTTAGCAATAGTGTTTATAATGCCATTAAAGTTACTACAAAATACCTGTTCAGTGTCTAATTAGCATGATAATATCTAAAGCTGGTAATACAAGAGACATGCAAGTTAGTTGGTCTATGTTAATCATGAAGATTGTTGTCTTCTGGGTTGTTGCGCCGTGTAGTCTGGTAGAGTTTCCACCAACGTTTCAGAGGTCATAGTGCCTCCGTCATCAGGGCGATGAAATTCTCTAATGCTGGAGGCAGTATGACCTCTGAAACGTTGGTGGAAACTCTACCAGACTACACGGCGCAACAACCCAGAAGACAGCAATCTTCAGACTCACCGCTGTGAAAACCTGGCACACTGATTCACTATGAATGTAGGCCGCACCCCCTAGCGGCAGAAGCTCGTACTACATCCTGTTCGCCCTCTATTGACACAGTCTGGAAACTTTCCGATCGCACCTCGTATGTTAATGATGTTTTTTCAGATTTGGGAATATTTCCTTTTTCTGTCACTCAGATTCAATCAGTCTGCTGCATAAACTTGCTTTCTTAACGATTGTGGTCATAATTTTGTTTCCTCCTTAAGGTTAATTCTCCACAGGTTTCAAATATGTGCACCCATTTTACTGGCATCGAAATTGACAGTCGTGTGTTCATCACAGATTAATCTGTGTAGAAAGTTGTTTATAGGAACATGGTGTCCACAGGGAACACGTATATTGTTTGTCCTTCCAGACACTAAGGACTCACTTATAGAGCATCTTCATTTTCCTGCCATCCATAGCTTCAAAGAAAACTTCTCCAGTCAGTAGCTGGTACGTTATTACGCCGACACTCCACCAGTCCACAGCCTGAAACAAATGAAATCAGGAGCAACAGCTGCAGTCAGTCATATTCATTTCTCCGCACTCTCACATTATCACAATGCTATCCAAAAACAGAAAATTTTTACGATGAAAAATACAAGTTCATTTCTTGCCTCCAGGTTTGTACGAAACGTTGCTATGTATGATATGTTCTGTTGCGTTATTTATTAATTTCTCATATTTATAAATTTCGATTCCTAGCCGCACAAAGACCGTATTAACTTTCCTTGCGGTCTTCCTCTTTAAAATTATTTTATTAGCCATCGTTTCCAATTCCTATTATATAGCCTTACTGTCGCTACATTTTATGCTAAATTTCCATGAGCAGTTGAGTCAGGATAATTACGAGATGCCATTAGAATCTGTTCAGTGATATTTCAAAATGTCGCATGTGGAGAGACGAGTATGGTGAAGGTAACAGAAGCAATTTTGTGACATTTTCTCTATCAGTAATCGTACCAGATGGCAGGTGATTGTACTAAAATCAGTTGAAATATTCTGCCTCCTGCAGTGTATACTGACTAATTTATGTATTTGTCATGGCCACCACACTGTTTCTATTTGTGGCTCCAAACAGTACAATTATTGTACCGTAATGCCTTACTTATTCACATTAATAATACTTCCGGTCCACTTACATAAAACAATGACATCATTATTTACCTTGTTATAACTCTGGAATTCGACAATTTCAGGAGCCACATATGGTTCGGTCCCACGGAATGTTTTTGAAGGTTTGACCTGCAGACAGAAACAATCTTTTAAATACTTTGACAGGAATCTGAGGCACAGATCAATTGCTAACTTTTTACTAATAGAGATAAAAATTGTCAGCATGGCTAATACCAAGGACACTGTACAATCCTGAGACAGTTCCATTAACCTCCCGCCTTAACAACCTATTCTTCTACGATTCCTCTTAACTTTGTATTTCTGTTCCCTTGATTTTAAAAGTTGACATTTTCCAAGACATCCCCCGCCAAAATTCTGTAGCATTTCTTGTTTTTCCACAAGAATAGCCCATTGTTTGTAATCTCCTTAATTTCACTAACCTAGCAATTCTGAGTTAGCTGCATGAACCTGAGGTGTTGTCATTGTATAGCTTCTAAATTGGCCCCTCACTTTGTCAGTTTTCGTTGTCAGTGTTAACCCTCTTTCAAACGCTTGTAACTGATGTTGCTTCCTCAAAGTAAGACACAGGTTTATGTACGTTACATATTTAATGTTTCGTATATTACAGTATAGTGACTAGCTACGAGCTGGACGACCGGGGTTCGATCCTCGACGGGGGCAGAGGATTTTTCCTCTAGCCTCTGCGTCCAGACCGGCTTTGGGGCCCACCCAGCCTCCTCTACAATAGGTATCGGGGTCCTTTCCCGGGGGTAAAGCCGGCCGGGGTCAAGGAAGAGAGGAGCTATACCTCCTCTCACCCCAAACGCCTACATGGCGTATAGTGGGACAAACTTTACTTTACTTATACTAGGTAGGATGTTAATGGTTTTTGAACTGAAGAGTGGTAACTCTTTAAGAAACTCCGAAAGATAAAATTAGATACGACAATTCAGCACTTCTATATCCACCCCTAACATTAAAAGAATGCCTATTAGTTAAACTTTCCATTAAATATTGGTGCAAAATTGTCTGAATTTGTCAGCTCCAATTTGAGGCACTTGGAAAATCTCCACTGTTTATGGTTTTTGTACTTTGTTATATCTGTCAGGACCCTATATAGCTTCTACGTTTCCAGCCTATTTTTTTCCAGTACGTAAAACACTCACGAGCAGATGAGGATAATATTAAATTTACCTTATTCCTTGGGCGGAATCTTACACTTGATCCAAAGTTTGCGACCGCAATGTGACCATTAGCATCCAATAGAATGTTGTCCGGTTTTAAATCTCGATGAATTATTTGTATCTGAAAAAAATAATTTAAATTCCTTACACAGTACTGTTGAAAGCTGAAACATTTTACATGCTTCCATTCTTATTGTAGTGGTGAGATACATATTCAGTATTTTGTATTTCTGCTACATATCATTCTGACTAGGGTGTCATATGTATTGTTATTGATTAAAGTAATTAAATACCACTAGGCCTGATTAATTTTAGCTTTTGAACAGGTGACTGTGAGTGGGGATATGAAATATCTTATAAATAAATATTGAAATAAAATATTGAATGAAACAAAAATTAATTCTGTAATCATAAAATTAATCAATTAAGTACTTTTATGAAGATTTCTGTCTTCTGGGTTGTTGCGCTGTGTAGTGTGGTCGATGTTAACCAACGTTTCAGAGGTCATACTGCCTCCGTCATCAGGGCGATATCGCAACAACCCAAAGACAGAAATCTTCATATTCACAGCTGTGAAAACCTCAAATCATACAAAGTACTTTTATATTTTATACCTTGTGGAGATGCTCTACCGCCAGGACGATTTCTGCTATATAATATCTAACCTCATCCTCTGTAAGCAACACAATATTCCGCAAGATGCTGGACAAAGTGTCGCCAGGAAGGTAGTCTGAAACAATAATGACGCGACTTTTCAAGTGAAAAGACTCCTCTTACATTTAGAGATCAGTGAATCTAGTAGTGTCACTGCAAATTGACGCTCTGCATAAGGCTGGAAACTCGCAGATGGCTTAGCAAGACGCAACGGTTACTTCCCCCAATCGGGGATAAATATGGAATATTTACACAATATTTGCGAGACAATACCTGCAGCTTAAGCAAGTTCGCATGCCCTTGCAGTTCTATTCAACTATACATACAGTTTTTAATGTACTTACCTAGTAAAAGAAAATTTTTCGATTCAGTCTCGAAGGCGTAATGCAGCTTGGCTATGAATGGAGCATCGCCTATTGTTTCGTACATGAGACGCTCTGTAAGCCTGTTTCTGACGGACGTCGGTGTGATTTTCAGAGTATAAATTGCGTCATCATGAAGATCATGGACGAAGTAAAACTTTTTATATTCTGTAACAGCACCGAATTAGGTTTTATCTTTATATCTGATCAGCAAAGTGCTCTCAGATCTTTATAAAGTTTAGAACGTTTTATAAACGATCTGTACATCATCATATTTCTAAGATTACTGACTAAAATACATTTAATTAATATACGTGGTATATATTGTTCACCATAAGCACCCGCTGTCAGTGCGATAGATGTTGTGGTTTCCACTAGTTACAGCACGTAACTTCAAGTGTTATAAGCATGCCTGCAGAGTGACGGAAATATGATGAAATCCCAACTAGTTTCGTGATATTTTCATAATTATAACTTTTATTGTTATAATACTTACGTGTTGAATCTTCTTTAAAGGGGCCTTCGACAGTCACACGAAATTTATGCACGATTTCGTTAATTAGCACCTTAGTTTATATCCTGTCGTTTTGAAATTTTTTACAAGTCAAATTTTGTAGGCCTTCAGTGATCACTGTTTAAATAATGTTCAACAATAAAATATTCATTACCATGTTTCTCGCACTGCACGGTGATGATAACACTTAACATTTAAAATTATTCGTTGTCAGGACTTTTTCCTTCGTCTGTTCTTTAAAACCACGGCGTTTCGGAGGCTGGTTCTGTCTCCGTCTTCAGGTGAGAGGTACCTACTCTGTTGGGTCCCTTAGATAGAACTAGTCTCTGTCACTGGACAATATCGTGGTTTTAAAGAACAGGCGATGGAAAAAGTCCTGACAATGAATAATTTTATGAATAAAATATTTTGTTCAGGAAATTACGGTTTACGCCATTTTGTTAACTCCTAATTTGAAACATGTTAAAACAATACTCTGTACTTACGACACGTCACACATAGTTGTCAATCACAATGATAGGGTACTTTGGTATAGTATTATCACAACGCAAAATTAAAATATTTTTAACACCAAAACAAGAAACAGACCGCAGAATGTTTGCTGTGTATATGAGTTTTGTTTTATTTTTGTCACTCTGCACTAATATGTGTATAAGATAACCTGTTTTGGGCAGAGATGTAAAACCCGGGACCTTCCGAACACGAAACAGGAGGCTACGATATTCGTATGAGAAGTGCAGGGCATTCCAAGTCGATCACCCAGTAAGAGCCCAGAGGCTCTCAGTCAGATTCACTGTTTATGCTCGTATCGTCTGTACAGTATCACAGTCCTCTTCCGGAAATGCGAAGCTTTCAGTGGGGTAAAATAGAACTGACCGCGATACAAAGCTTCTAGGAATAACTAGGAAGGAAACCTGCCCCAGTTATATTTCGTGCACAAGTCATCCAAAAACTGATTTCGGATTTCCTCGGCGAGAAGCAAGTGTACTGTGTAATCGCCGATTTAAACCTCAAATCATACACATAATATTCTTATCCACTTCATTATTTTATGGGTTAGAATTCACTGTTTCTACGGGTATAAACAATTCTTTGTAACTGTCCAAACCTGCTCACAGATGATTTTATTATCTTACTATCTGTTCATCGATTTTCACTTTGTGGCCTATTCCGTAATATTTTTGATGTATGTTTTCTCCTCCTATGACTTAAAGTTTACCAGAGTCAAGGTAATCGGTGTGGTATAATTGATATAAATTTATTCTTTATGATAAATGTTTAATTTAATTCCGCCACATTACACACTATTAGACCCGGATATCTGTTATATCACAATATAAGAAGAGCAGAATGACCTATAGTCCATGTCTTCTGAAGCGCGATTAGTAATAACTGAAACACTGAACCGAAATTATAATCGTTCTTAAATTAGAAGCTAAGAAGAAATTTGGAAAGAAAATAGTTACATTACCGACATTGCTGTCGTCGTCACCGTTGTTTATCGAAGTAATTATGGATCCCATCTTATCAATCTGATGTCGAATTATCCTACAACAGTCTCTCCTACTTCGGTTATGAGTTGCCTCACGTCAAATAACATCGACGTTTCCATGAAAACGGAAGGTATTTGTTGCTTCAGCAAAACAGAATCTGATTACAACAATGAACAATGTTGGTTCATAGCTTCGTTAGGGATTGTTTACTGTCAAGGAATTCTGAGTCTTGTGGGATAATATTTATTATAATGTTGTTATAACCTTTATGAATGAGATTGTATTTCAGATTGTAGGACATTAAACCATATTATATTCATTAAGCAAAGAAAATGACTATAATAATTTTAAATTTTATATGTTGCTTTGTTGATTTTTTCAATAATAATGTGTAATAATTTTAATGTTTGGGTGCTCCTTTGTGGAAACAACAATGCACTGAAACAAAAGACTGTCACTCATCCATGGCCTTCTATGTTCATGTACTTCTAAGCAACGCAGCAAAACCGATGTTTACGTGTTAACGCTTCAGAGCTATAGTATTTAAGGAAAGAAAAGTGTACATTTTCATTTTGATATGCTGCTTTGTTAAATTTTTTCAACATAAATGTATTTTAAGCGCTACGTTACATTTTACTATCATTATTAACGGGCAATTTTTTGGTCGGATTCTAATTGTAAAATATGAAGTAATGAATGACACAATGACCTGTTAAGTATCATCATCAATACACTACTTTCATATTGCAGAATCATTCTTGAATAACTGATAGTGGTTTATCTGATAAAAATATATATAGTCCTTTATGGACATGGCATTAGATGTTACCTTGAGCCAATTTAACCTAGTACACATCCTCTCAGCCTGCTTCTTAAAGACTCGTCTTAATATTATCCTTTATTTAATATTAATGTTTTCAACTGGTTTGTTTCCTTCAGGTTTTTAGACTTAATTATATATGCATTCCTCACCTCCCCTATATGCTCAGTATGCCGTAGGCATCTGTCTCATCCTCTTTCAATTGTTCACGTTCCAATCCAAGTTAGAGAATATTCCTAGCGTTTGATATTAATTTACCTGACAAGTCCCCTGTCTTGCCGTCATGGAGCCTCCATCGTTTGCTATCCTCTTCATAGAAGGCTTTCACAGTAATCGCACCAGCGCTAGTTGAGTCCAGTTCTCAAATGTTCGCTTTTATTTTCCTTCTCCAGTGAAGTTTCAGAAATTATATCTTCTAAATTACTTAATGTAGTTCTAATCTTCTTAGAAGTGTACTATATGTTTCTTAAGATACTGATAGTCGCATGTCTGGTCAATAAACTTCTTGTTATGAACCTTGAATTAGAGATACTGTTATTACATTACCACACATTTACAATTTATTCTGATATATGTTAATAAAGTTATGCCGGTTTAGCTCAGACAGTATAATGACTAACCACGGACTGGACGACCGGGGTTTGATCCCCGTCGGAGGCAGAGGATTTTTTTTCCTTTAGCCTCTGCGTCTAGACCGGCTCTGGGGCCCACGCAGCCTCCTATCCAATGGGTACCCGGGTCCTTTCCCGTGGGTTAAGCGCGGCCGGAGCGTGATACTGAGGTCACGAATAAGTAGGAGTTATACCTCCACTACCCCCAAGCGCTTATATGGCGTATAGTGGGACAGCTTTTACTTTACATGTTAATAAAGTTTATTTCTTCGCAACTGAGAGACGAATTTTAGAATGAAAAATTTGTTTCGGTAATGCACTGGTCATCCCGTAGCTCTGAATTTAAGAATTGTCAGTTTTAATTTCACAGAGCTGGATAGTTAGAATAGCACCGCTGACATATTAGCATAAATTTAAACTACGGAAGAGAAACTAAAATATAATTCGTTCTAATAAATATTATCTTACGATTTTCTGCTCATAATTACCTCATCTCAGACAGTAGCTGACTGTATTTTTGAAGCTCTGTTTGTATTCGTACATGTCAACATAACATCTTCCTTATCTTTCTTCAAAAGTTGATTGTTAAGAGATAGGCCAAATAATTAATTTTTAAAAACTAAATTTTCATCCACAAAATCTCGCCTTCAGCTCACTTCTTGTAACATCTTTATAATTTATTTGCTTGAGACAAATGTGAACTTAATCCTCATATTAACTACACCTCCTAATTAATATTTCCTTGAGATTTTCCAACCAGAATATTGCGATAATTTGTTGTTTTATACATTTATGCTACATTTCTCACCAGCCTCATCCTAAATTTTATGTCTACAACGTAAAGCGTCAAAGGATAAAACTTGTGAAACCGCCTATGAAATTAGCTCCGTATTGCTGCTGATTATCACAAAGTCAGTCCACGATGCAGGTTAGTAGTTTGTCTTCCCGATGGTACCAGCTATTCTGACTGAGAATTCATTTGGTTTTTCAGCATCTCTTGAGGTAGATATTGGGAGAATTATATTCAAAAAGGTTACACATAACCCTCTCCTTTCAAGTACTTAACAAATCACCATTTTGCCTTCACTTCTGTTGTCACGCTGTTTAAACATACGCAGTTGGAAAAACACCGCACTTTTAAGAAATGTGTGAAGTAGCTGAGGGTGGTGATTGAAATTGTTTGCTTGAGGTATTTGATTTGATTTCTTGAGAGTTTTTTGGACTATGGTTCCTAAATTTATTCTCACTACAGAGTGTGTGGGAAGTAAGTAGGCGTTAAATAATTTTTGCATTGGAAATATAGGGGTTATAACCATTTCTCAATGCCTACTTACTTCCCACCCACCTGTATATATACTGGAAGTAATTCTGTTTAAAAAAATAAGGTTGCAGCTACTATAAACGGACAGGTTTACAAGCACTTAATAAAAAAGAGATCAAACCATCACCACAGCCTTGAAACCAACAACAGCAGGCCACTCATTGTAGACTGTAGACTGCAAATGTTACGGGAATGAATGAATTAACATAAATATAATATTCTAAAAAGGAACCAATGAATCAAGATGCTATGGCGGAGGAGTTTTTTGTGAGAAAAGAACAAAAGAAGTGGTAGGTGAAATTCTGGTGTTCCTGACGTCTTTCGTATATGACAGTCATTAACTGATATACTGTGCCATGGCTACTGTTTATGTAAAATCAGTCTTTTGCAGATCTATCGCACTGTAGTATCGTGCTAGTACGAGGCCATAAAGAGGTTTATAATTTGCTGCACGTTCTGTGATCGATCTGTACATCAAATGGCAACAGGAATTAAGGCCTAATTAGCCCTTGGTATTATGTCGAGCGAGTTAAGGCACCTGGTTGCAGAATATGAAGTAATATGGTTTCTCTCTGTTCTGTTTACGGGGCGAGAGTAAATTCGGTCAGTGCTTTCTGAGCGCACATATGAAGTAAGTTAGTTTCTCATGCTTGCTGTGTTTCTCTGTCTGTCTATCTAACCATCCATCCATTCATCCAGACTCTTGTCGACGAACTGTCCTTTTTTTTCCACTACAACATGGTGACACAGCATAACTGTTTCTCTTTCCCGCACCTCCCATTCATTGTCCTGCCACGGCGAGTGAACGTGGATGGAAAAAGGGAACATGTGCACTGAAAGCGGGCGGGGAGACTGCTCGCTTGCATCACCCGATTCAGACATGCTGGCTAGTTCACCACTTGTCTTCGACGATGAGATTTAATATTTGCTTGTGTAATAGAAAAGTCTTCACTTTTTTGTTGTGTTAACATTTTTCGGTGTCTAGCTGTTGATCATAATACGTATTTTTCCGCGGATTTACTCTATAATTTCTTACAATTCAAATTCCACTAACTTTTAAGTTGACGGGAACGACGTTCTTCTCATAAAAAGGCATTTTCATACTTTATATTTCTAACAATTATTCAAATTCATTTATACCAAGAATACATTATCAGTTATTTTAAAGCACAGACCATGGTGTACATTAATAAGATATAAGCACATTCCAAGTCAATTACTTGTAACAGTTTGACACTAAATAAATATTCATTTAAAAGTGGAGAGGCAAGAAACAGTGCAGACTCACAGATGAAATATCTCCATATTTCCCTCACAATATTATTTATACTTGTCCAGTACACCTAAGAATAAATGCTGTTTATAATTTTGACGTGCGCGTTCTTTTTGATACAAGTAATTATTTTTTTTCGCTTTAAATTGATTTCAGAACACAGATTATAAAGGAAATTGAACTCTACAAGTTATAAAGATGCATATAATGAGACAGGCGTCATCAGGACAAGTAATATTACTGGTAGTAGTTCTATACCGGCATTGAAATTTGAACTTTAGTCTAATAATTGACGAACGAAAGTTAAATGTATAAATTTATAGTTGCTGTAAGTTATTTTGAACCCACAGTAAAAAAAGAAACGGGATGCTGTACGAACTGCGTATTTTATTTTAATTGGGGACTTGCCTGTTGCCTGTAAGTCCTTCATCCCTGCAAGAGCATTGTTCCTTGTCGCTCAGAGGGCAACTACCCATACATGCTGCGGCAGAAGACAAACCAGGGAGAACGTTGATGCGCGATTGTATGCATTGTTCTTCGGAATGACTCCTGTCACAAATAATTGTTTTACGAGTAAACACCTTCTCTAGACGTTTGACTGTCTCTGTACAGACGAAAAGGCTTCACTGCATGGTAGCACTGTGATGCCATTGTTCGATCTGTTTGTTATGTTTCGTTACATTTTAATCAACGGTGCGCCGTTCAGTGACGAAATAGTTAATGGCGTTGAGTCTAAATAAAATTACCCAGGATTTGAGACTTTCGCGGCGAGTACAATCAATAAAATCTTCTCGGGCAATCAGCCCCGTCAACTGGTTGCTGTAGTACTACGGTAACCAGTTGACGCGGCTGATTGCCCGAGGAGATTTTATTAAAATTACCCAGTTTAAAATTATATTTCTCTCTGGGAGGTAAAGCTGTTTTTATATACGCAGGGAGAAATTTATGTTAGAAATACAGTTTAAAATTATGTGATTTATCAGTTAAAACTTTTCATGAATTACCGGGTACGAAGACTAATCCAAAGAATGAAAAAAAATTTAATAACTGCATCTTCCCTCAGCTGTATTATTTGGTATACAATAATGCTTATCGCAACGTACAATAAACTAAAATATTTATCCACAGGAAACACCGACAGACTCTTACTGATTTATATTAAATTCAAGATATTTAACTATGTTACTGAGGGTAGAACTGTGCATGAGAAACAAAAGTTATAATGTAAGATTTGAGGTTTTCACAGTGGTGAGTATGAAGATTTCTGTCTTCTGGGTTGTTGCGCTATGTTGCGATGAATTCGTCGCCCTGATGACGGAGGCAGTATGACCTCTGAAACGTTGGTTAACATCGACCAGACTACACAGCGCAAAAACCCAGAAGACAGAAATCTTCAAAAGTTATAATGTTTCATTAATTACACAATTAATTAAACGTGTTAAAAAAGACATTAAAACCCGTTTTTATAATTTATTCTCTTTTGAGAGTTTTTAATGGACTTTAGAATATATATACGAAGGTAGTGCATTATGATAATGAAATAAGCAAGTATTGAAATAACGTAATTTTATAAGAGTTTGCTTACATTAAATTCATATCAGGCAGCTGCATACCGAATGTAGCCCTTGTAGACTCAACAAATGACGTAGTTTGTTTTATTTTTCTTTCAATTATTTTTTGCAGTGAGTCTGTGATCTTTAGCTCAATTAAGCATTGAGACAGCAGCTTTCATGATATCCACTGAACTGCTACGAGAAAGACAATAATAATTATTAAAATCTTTGTGAAATGTACAATTTAACAAGTCAGATAAAACATACAAAACTTCTGTGTTTTATAACGAGTTCCACCAAAGTTTTTTCCTTATATTTGTGCTTGTAAAAAGAAGTTTTGTCGCGTTCAGTGGATGGGTAATGACATTTCCGAAGAGAAATGTACACATGGGTTATATCATGATGAGTGTAGAGAGAACACGAAATTGTTAGCAAATGGATTTAACAGAGCATGATTTGTTTTTGTTCATTAAGTAGTTTGTTATGCGTTCTTTTTACGAAGTTTACGACATCTAGTGGTGAGTCCGTGCCCCGTATGTCCGTCCATTCGCATATTACATCTCCGGAACAAATGATCGGTTCTGAATTAAATTTGGTATTTAGTGTCTATACTATAATTTTTCAGTGACTTTAGTTGTGGTCGGTATCGATCAGTTGCAATCCCCATATTACAGGAAGTTTAAATCGACGTTAATCATATTGATTCTCTATATAAAAATGAGCTACGATAGTGACGTTTCTTTGTTTCATTATTCTGAATTTTAATAGCTTTTTTCAGGTCTTCAATTTATGCAAGTTCGAAGTATTATAAAAATAAAAACTCTACGTGGTTAAAACTACTATTTATTACAGCAGGTGATACATATATTTACTACTGGACTTTCGAAGATTAACGATGTCAATGCACTACTTTTCGTTGCGGGAGATGGTGAATGGACGAATGTCGTGGTTAGTACGGGACAAGGTACACACGGTGTCTGTGTGGGATAGCTCCGAGAAGCAAGGGTTGGGACGTAACAGGAAAGTCAAGCAATCTGACTAATGACAATAGGTAGGAATGGAAGGGGTTGCTATAGGACTGGCGAGACTGTATTGCGAGTCCGTCTCTAGGGATGCTTTCGTGTTCCCCGCCTGGTACCCCCAAGGGCATTAGCTGTACTCCGAGAAGCGGAGATGGAAAAGTATTGCCGCACGGGACGAACTCTTAGACTTGGTCCATTGTTTTAACTAGAGTGAAAATTTATCTCCTGACTGATTTTATATGATCGACATAAACCCACATTTCGTTCTTAACATTGGTTCTTAGCTGAAACCAGGTATCACACACGAATGTCTTTAAGGTGAAGATGGCTGTCTTCTGGGTTATACAACCGTGTAGCCTGGTCGCTGCAGCCCAAAAGACAGACATCTTTACACTCACCAATATGAGATCCCGAAATCTCTTATGTTTAATGTAAATTTAATGCTCCATATACGTACATAAAAACCATGTCTCTAATTTTTTCTTCCTTGTATTTTTTTATCATACACTTAATATCTATAACACCAAGTCTGCTTGTTGTTATTATAACATGGAGTAACTCATTTATCGGGCCAAACCATTAGTTTTCTTTCCCATATGGGGTTCCCTCTTCAATTTATAAACCAGGGTCCCTGAAACTGCATGTAACATACGGCCCACTGATCTTTTTTTGCATCCTGAGAGCATATATTATATAACATTGTATCACCTGTATAATAAAACTTCTAAAAGCATGCGTTAAGTAATTAATTTAAAGCGAATATATAATTAGAAAAAATGAATAAAGGTGTTAAGTAATCTTTGAATTTACATTTTTATAGAATTATTATTAATATTGTTTTAATTTCCAATCCGCATTTGTTTACATGATATAGGCCAAGACCTATTTTACATTTAGCTTTTATGGATTCGTATTTAGAAATAAACTCGTCGATGTTTTATAAAAATGCAACGTATATTAATCGTTTTCATTACAAAGAAGTACAGTAAGTTTTCCGTTAACTCTACAGCCACTGAAGGACAAGTCACGCTGTCTTGTTTGGTATGTTTGGTTTATATACTAGTCTTGCTAAGTATTTTATTAACTCCATTAGAAGGAATATAACCTGATTATTTAAGCTTAATTATGTAATTTTTAATAGTGGTATATCAGGGAGTGTGACATATTTAAAGATTATTAATATAAAATTCTTGTTCGAAGAATGAAAACAGCAGCGAAATGTAGCCCTGACAGTGCATCAGGTCCCTCAAAACGGCTGTTATGCGGCTTTAGTTTGTACACAAAATCTTTACTGGACATGATAAGATTTGTTCCCCGACTGTACAGTTCAGTTAAAACAGATGAGATTTGTAAAGTTCTACAGACGATTTTCAGGGCTTATAGAGAATCTCTTTGTTTCTAGAAATAAGTGATGGAGATTTTTGAAAGAAAGTTTTAGATGTCAGTAAAATTTAGAATCGCGTTGCCCATAAATACGGTGTCAAACGTATTCTGCCCCACTTTCCCCTTGCTCTCTCTTTTGCCCCATCTAGTTAAGATCCAGTGCTATGAAGAATAGAGTCCAGATTCCCTGCAGGATATTGAACATCCACCTTCTCCTTGTTCTCCGTATTTCCGTTTTGTTTTCCCAACTTTTCTTCGTTTTCTTCTCGGCTCCAATAAAAGTCAACAGTACAGTCAGTGAATCACTCTTTGAAAGTTGCACGAGGCTTGAATGGTCCATGTCCATGTACACAAAAGAAGATTTCTAAAGACTATAAAAGACAAAGAAAAAATATTAAGACCGTTAATATTCATTTGGATCTTCCTTTTTTCCATGTTTAAGTACACTTAGAACTTCCTGGTTTATCCTTTCATGATAGTTCAGTGACGCGAAGACACATTGCTTAATGACTTATCATGGACTGAGTCTGTTTAGAAACTCAGGAGTTTATCTAATGCGAGCTAAACGCCATATCACCACTCCTCCAAAACTTGTTTTTACAAATTTTAGCTTCTCACTTAGACCTCCTAATTTCTTTATGTCCAAAATCTGTCTTAAGTCTGCTACTAACTTCGACCCGTCTTATAATACTTCAGCTGTTTTCAGTCTCTAAATTATTTATGTTGGACTTTCAAAGTTTGGCTTGAATCCAAACGGCGATTCGCCAGACAAAAGTGTAAGATGTAGGTACATGAACATTTGTAACAAACAGTAATCTCCCATACAGACAAGTCGTAACCTAAATCTGGTTTATGAAACCAATTTAGGATGTCATTCAATAAATCTTACGACAAGCAGTAAATAAGTAAAGGGTTGTAAAATCCCAAAAGAAAGTACTTATTTGATTTTATCAATTCTTTAGTCTTGGAATATCGAGCTTAAAATTCATTCATAAAGTTGCCTAGTCACGAATAAAAGATACATTTCAAACGTGGTTGTCCTTACTACTGCACCACTCAGTTACATCCCCGCAGCAACGCGTTTGGCTGGCATTTACAGAGTCCGTGAGTCGAACCTCGGAGATGACAGTTTTGAGATCATTTTCTGTTAATTTTCTCGCTATCTTCAGAAAATTATTGGGGCAGTGATTTTAATAGTTCACTACTGATTAGTTCTTCGTCCATCTTAATTCCCGTTATGCGCCCAAACCTAACATATTTAAAGATGCTTGTCTTCTGGGTTGTAGCGCTGACCACAGTCTGGTAGAAGTTCCACTTCGAAACGTCGGTAAATCTCTGACGACAGCCATCTTCATACTGGCCGCTGTGAGAACGTCAATCAAGTCTTACTAACACTTCTTAATGAAACAACATTCTTATTTTTGTCTGTGTTCAGTAAACATATCAAGCCACACGGCTCATCATCAACCCAGTAGACAGCCATGGTTTTGAATAAAAATTTTCTTGGATATTATCCATCGTCTAGTAAATATAAAACGTAAAACGACGTTTCGGAGATGGGACTCTATCTCCGTCTTCAGGTTCCTACTCAGTTGGGCCCACTAGATAGAGCTAATCCCTATCTCCGGAGATAGGGATTAGCTCTATCTAGTGGGCCCAACTGAGTAGGAACCTGAAGACGGAGATAGAGTCCCATCTCCGAAACGTCGTTTTACGTTTTATATTTACTAGACGATGGATAATATCCAAGAAAATTTTTATTCAATTGACTCTTCACCATCGTCAAGAAGTTTTAGATTTGATAGCCATGGTTTTATTCACTGCCATGAGAACTACAGGTCTCACCGATAGAAGCTAGAAGTTATCTAAAATCACAATTTTTAGTGTACGAAATACAACCCAAAATTTGATCTTAATTTCTTGAGTCTTTTCGGGGATGAAGAGTGCAAATAAGTGGATAGGATGTGAGTGTTCCCTCCGTATGTTCTGTACAAGAAACATTTGAAACACGTCACTAGTAAGTCCGCTCGGTGAGCCGCCAAAACCCTGTAGTGCGGGAAGGCGGAACTCTGCACCTTGCTGTGACATGACGCGTGACGCTGTCGTGTTCTTCAAGCGCCCCTGTCATTACGACGTTATTTTCATATTGTTCACACTGCGTATCACGACGGTTAGTTACCCACGCGGTGTTTTGCTCCTCGCAATTTCTTACCTTCAGAGCTTTTAGTTAGGCAACAGACAATACAAGAGAGACGGTCTTCCTGCACCTTTTAATCCCCCCCAGTAGAAGTTGTCCATCTTGTGGTTTCGTGGTTTTTTTATGTGAGTAGGGATGTCGTATTTATTTAGTAAAGTATTAATATGATTCACTCGTATTTATGAGGTCTCCGGATTGAATCTCGGCCTGGGGCCCACTCTTATGGAAATTGCTGTTTCTCCCAGTTTGTCTAATAAAAACAGAGGCAGTACTTAAAAATAGGCCACGCCCCTTTCGTGTTAAATTTCTCGTAATTAATCATTGTAAAAACTAACTCTCATTTAACGCTATGAGATCTTATCAAGAAATTCGCGTCGTAAAGGAAATTAATAATATTTAATAATAATGATTAATAATAATAAAGCCTCATACCATATAAAATATGCAAGCTCCTTAAAAATTTGGGCATGGACTGTACACGAACGTTACTATGTAAGAGCGTTAGTGTCTATTAGGTGAACCAGGGAAGAAATAGTACTTGTTTTAATTGACGTGAGATATACTGCATGTATTTTTTGTTGTTCCTACGACAAGACGTTAGCGAAACTTCTATGGTGCTCGTTCAGTGTTGTTACATTTTGAGAAAGAGAAGAGGGAGTCATTGCACTTATTTGTTTCTTGACAATGCTGTTATAATTTTTAAATATATTAACCCTTTTAAAGCCTTGTGAGAACTATTATATGTACCACCTACGTTCACAAATAGTAATAGATCGTTTGGCCAACAAAGTGTATTTGTTCGTTTTATATGATTCTTGGCGTAAACAACGATTACTTTCCTAAATAGCGTTAACAAGTTGATCTTTGTGACTGTTATGGGTTGTGTTTTCTTTGAGGTAAGAATTGTATGTTAAAATATTAATAAGACGAGCTTTAGTTTCAAAAGGGTGATGACGCAGGCATTTTGTGGGATTTTAAAGGGATGTTGGTATTTGCTTTGTAAAAGCTTCCACAAAGTTTGTGTGTGGATAGAGTTCTGTTCAGCAGATTTTTAAAAAAATGAAGGATAATTTTGTAGGTAATATTATATTACTGAGTCTTTACAGAAGGACGTGGGACAGATTTTCGTCATTTGATTGAAGCGTCTCAGAATAACATCTTATTTTGGATTAAGATTGAGTAACGACGTTTATTACTTAAGATAATATTACCAACTTAATAAAGACTCATTTGTCAATGAATGGATGCTGTACAGATCAAACTGAGAAATTCAAAGTGACTCTCAGTCTAGCTTCTTTTTAAACGTTATAAATAGAAAGGTGGTCTGTCTCTACTATGTATAAATCCATGCATCAGATAAGTTAGTATATTGGTGTGAGCAATTCGTATAAAAACAGCACCTTGCCCATGGGATAATGATACGTTTTCTAGGCTTGAGAAAGAACATTGATAACTACGTGCAAGAATAAATGGCGTTACAGTCCAGAAGACCACAGTCAACATAGACTACGTTTTTTTAGTTTAAAATGTCGAATGATTGACATTACACAGTTATCGTGAACAATTTTGTTTACCTAAATGTATAAAGAATTTTAGAGGTGAATTCAAGTAATATCAAACAAATATTTTATTATAGACTTATTAAAATTTGTGTTAAGTGAATCGTGTTTCCCCTTATTTCCCCATTGATGATACTGGAATTAAAATAATGAAGCAATCAAATACGTACTTACTTTATTTTGATACATTGACGACCCGTTGTTCAAGTGCCTGAGCACTGCGGGTCCCAACTTTTAGTTGGCTTGATCTATGGACGAGGGATCGGCCCGTCGCAAGGCCTCTACCTATACACAGGACAGCACAACACAGAAAAACGCGGACAAACATCCATGGCTTAAGTGGGATTCGAACCCACGGTCCCGGCGACCAAGCGGCACAAGGCCTGCGCCTCAGACCGCGCAATAAATATTTTCGTCTTTAAAGCAAACAGACTGCGATATCAGTTTTAACAGCTTTGGTTATCATTTCAAGGATCAAACTAAAATGTAAGCCATCTTTCCATGAAACGTTATTCCCATATAATTACAAATACCTTGAACCTGAACTAGTATCTGATTTATATTTACGAAGTCTTAAAAAAATCTTGAACATTTATTGTCCCGAGCCGAGGTTTCTATCCATTCTTCTTATTAACCTATATAATTTGATCATCCTCTGAAATAAACTTCACTTCAGGTTTTAAATTTATAGTTTAATCTGTTATAAACGTGACTGAAGTTATAACAAGACTTATAACAGTAAGAATATGAGCTTAAATAAAGATAGGACGTAGTTAAAAGTGTGAAATAAGTTGTATATTACTGTTTAATTGAAAGGTCTTTGAAATACTAACGGACCGTATATACAGTAGTGTGACGCAAGCTTTTGTTTCAACATATCCACTGCAGTTCTTTGTTCATGAACAAATTTCGCTTGTGCTCAATTGGGATGTCGTCGCATTGGAGAAGGGTGAGTCGCAAACTATGCAGTGGGTTTGTATCTTTCTGTTTCTCTGTCTCTCCAACCAAGTACAAAAAAAAAGCTGTAAAGCAATGTTCCCCACTAAACTGGGGGGGGTTCTATGCTTTTCGTTTCGTCAAACTCCTGGCAACTTGTCCGCCTCCCTGTCTGTACATCCGTCCGTTCTCCTCTTGCATGATCGCAATGCGTGAAGTGTGACTTCTCTTATGGACACAGCAATACTAGGAATAACACAACAGTTCAGAGCCAGAAGGGTTCAAACCGCAACTTAAAATAGTCTACGTCATGATTCTGAACAGTAATTGCGAGCAAATTGTACGCAGATTGTGAAATTTGAGATTCTCACGGCGGTGAGTACGAAGATGTCTGTCTTCTGGGTTGTTGCTCCGTGTAGTCTGGTACAAAATTGCCGACGTTTCAGAGGTCCTTGCTGCCCCCATCATCACTGAGGAAATGTATCCCTAAACTAATTCTCGAAATTTAAGTAAGAACGAGATGATTTTTCAGAATTCTACATTGAACACTTTATTATTTTTTTTTTGTAAAAAGGACATCCTTGCACTTCAACTGTTCGAAGATGGACTGACGTGACCTGCGTGGGTTCTTGTATGGTCATAGCGATATTGTCTGCTTATTAATCCAATCGAATTTTGTTGAATATAATTCATCAATAAATATTTTAATGTTGGTTGCGTTTGATGGGTTGACTTGTCGATTATCCTGTACACGTTTTTGAAGTTCGGTGGTCTCACGGTGATGAATGTGTCCATTATGGTCTTCTGAGTTGTGACTCCGCGTTGTCTTGTCGGTAGTTACTACCGGTGTTCCTCCGAAACTTTAATTTCAACTTACAAGACTTCATGACGTCACGGCCCAGAAGACTAGAGTCTACAGAATACAAATGTGGGTATTACTTAAATATAAATTACATTAGTCGATGGACAAATTTTTGAGAGTAAACACAAGTACGTTACAGTCACCACAATAATTTCCTCTACTCCTCCAGATTTTGTATCTATTAATATCTTACCGCGTAGCGAGTTTCATTAGCGCATAGGACGTATAAATAGTTAATTGCAATTTATTATAAGTAAGATAGGGGGCGGTGAAATAATGTTCCTAGTCGCGCACAATTGCAGTTCAGTGGCAAAGAACTCGTCATTAATTTTATGTCGAACAATGTTAAAAGCAAAATTATCTGCTACCGCGGAACGTTCCAAATTTGCTGATTCGATTCTTCCTGGTATAACTGTTTGAAACAAATATGATAATTCGAAGCTGCGAAACATATTTGAAGAGATGTAAACGATTAATAATCTTGGGGTTCATATGAGTTTGAAAAATCGAATGAAGGAATAAAGCCAATAAACTGTAGACTTTTCTGACCCTAAATTCTGTTATGAATGGAAAAATAAAATTCAAATTTGTGTTATGTCGTTTTTCCACTGAAATACGTGGCGTAAGCCTGTACCACCTCGCCGATATAACCATTATACACGCTTCAGGGTACTGGCAGCTATTACAGAAACACAAAAAGAGGTTTTATCTCCCTGGCTGGGACAAAGAAATTATGCAAAATTGAGCTCTCATATCATTATGTCTCGGTCTTCGGCTACTCCTTGACGCTTAAATTGTGCGAAAATAACATACTATGGCCTGAGCTTAATGTTAGTGAAGGGTCGAATGTGACACATATCAGGAAGTTTAGTGACAGTTATTCTTATTTCAGAAATATTCTATAAAAATGAAGCAAATGTACTTGTTACATATGACGTAAACAGGTTCCAGAGTCATGGTATTTTACTTCGTTTTAAAATTTCTGAAAACACTGAATATAATATTAAAATTTTACGCGTATACTTCACAATGAAACTGGTTTAATTCATTTATGGAGATACTACGTTAGGCCTATTTACTGAATAACACAAATCATGGAGATAAATGTAGAAGACTTGAGGTTCTCACAACGGTGAGTATGAAGAGTTCCGTCTTCTGGGTTGTTGCGCTGTGTAGTTTGGTCGATGTTAACCGACGTTTCAGAGGTCATACTGCCTCCGTCATCAGGGCGGAGACAGTATGACCTCTGAAACGTTGGTTAACATCTACCATACTACACAGCGCAACAACCCAGTAGACAGAAATCTTCTTGGAGTTTCTTGTTATACAATCTTCATCATTCTCCTTTTATTTTCTTTCTCTGAGAACCCTGTTCCCAAACATCCCCTCCTCCCAGTCTATGAAATCTTTGTCTTCTAGGTTGTTGAGCCTTGTGGTCTGGTAGAAATTCGTCGTCGATTCAGATGTGCTTGTTGTCTCCATTATCAGGGCGATGAACGACACAGCAAGCACCTCTGAAACGTCGATAAACTTATACGAGACTACACTGCGCAACAATTAGAACACAGACATCTTACCGAGAGAACCTGAAATCTCACCCTCAAACTCTGTTGTTCTCACAGTGTGAGAGATAAACTTTTATGGCTTGACGTTGCTGGTAGTTACATTTATTTATAGGTCGCATTTGAATAAGGTATGAGGTATTTCATATTTGTTGACGAGTACAACGCCGAAACCTGTTGATAACGTGCGTTTGTTCGCCATGATTTTAACTGTTAACATAAACTTCAAGCTTTTTTATTTTACTTATAAGCGCAGAATATATAGATACCACCTGTGTCACACTTTGTTTTAAATTGCATTAGTTCGGTAAAATTATATGTAGCTTATGTATTGTTTTTCACGTCACGGAATTGTAGATATTTATTGTTTATCATGACGCTCGTGTAGAAAAATAGGCAATTTAGAAGTGTTTTGGAGTGGGGTAACAAGCAAACAAATCCAGCCTTTCGAAATTATTGTCTAGTACCATAGAACGCGTTTTTGGAACAGAGAGGCATTGTAAGCCACTAAAACACCTGAGAAATATAATAAAGGATACAGAAATATAACAGAATGTGTAGAAATGGTCCCAGCTGTCGAAACAGACGAGAAACGACAACGCCCTACACTTTCAACAAAGCCTTCGGCACAATATTGTTCTGATTGAGTTGTAAGTTTCTCACATTTCCATCCCCTAAAAGTATTGTTAAAGAGTATTGTGTGGAGAATTAAGGGTGACATTAAGGGTGGGTGGGTGGATAGGTGACCAGTGGTCACGCGGGATTGTCGGGGGCTTGTGAAAGACCACCCCCTGCCGAGTGTCCGCTCCCCGCATCAGCACCTCTAAGTGAAAGCGACTTGAAATCCCACGAGCCCTGTGCTTCGGCACGCACTGCTGTATTATCGGACGCACAATTGAATTCTCTTCTGCAGCAGCTTCTAATGGACATCAGTGTTTAAATAACCAGCTGCCTCTTTACTGTTCAGTTACATTCTTCGTTCCCAGCCCATCTTTTCTTAAGCTTAGTTTTGTTCTCTTCGGAAATACAAAGTACAATGTGCATTCACAGTTTACAAATGGTGAGCGGAACTTGTAACATAAACCGAGAAAATTTTTAAATCTGTGAAGAATATCGCTTGGTTCCGGCCTTACGAATAGTGATAGATTAGGAAGTATGTGTTAAACTTAATATTTTTCATAAGAACGTAAATATGTCTGAGGTTCTTAACTAAGCACCACGTTATACAGGCGTGTGGGGGAATGAAGGTTTAGCTCTATGGATTCCTAACCTAGTCATTACATTGAGGTCAGAGGTTAGTTTTACCCCAGGCCGCTGTACCTCCTAGGGAAAACCTGGTACTCGTAAATGATACTTTGTGTGCCCCTGAGCCGGTATGATCATTGTACCTAAGAGTAAAATCTTTCTCTTTTTTAACTGAAATCGAACCCTGGCCTTCCAGCCTGTAGCCCAGAATTCGATTTCTGGCAGGGGCAGGGTTTATTCGGTTCGCCTTTGCCTTCAGATCGGCCCTCAGGTTAATTAAGCCGCCTGTATAATTGTTATGGTGGGCTCATTACTTATAAGTAAAATATTTTAGTGACAAAATCAAAGATTACTGACGTCTGAGCTGTAGCGTCATGTAATCTGGTAGAATTTACCAATGTTTCAGAGGTACTTCCTGCCTTCATCATCAGCAAGAACCTCAGATACGTTAGTAAATTTCTACCAGACTACACGGCGCTATAACCCAGAAGACAGCCATCTTCAGACTCACAGCTGTGATAACCTTAGATCCTACTTAGTAACAAAATGGTTTGTGGAAACTTAGTGTTTGTTTGCAACTTTATTATAAACTGGAAGTTCTTGAAATTTAGAGTGGCGATGAATGTTTAACTTCTATAGTGGTTATGTTCTTCAAAGTGGACAAAGTATGTATTCTTTTTCGGTTCGACAGAGAAAACTACTGAACCATTAATAAGTCGACTACGACATTTTTTATCGACATCTGTGTTAGCAGGAACTTTGCTGTACAAAAAAAAAATGCTCGTTAAAATAAACATCAAGACATGTGGTAAATGAGTTCATAGCTCATTAGGAATATTTTGTGGAGACGGTTACTTAATAAAAATACAGTGATATCTAAAAATGAATGTCTAGTATAACGTAATAATTATTTCGAGTTTGTAAAATAACGTTTAAGACCAGTACTATGAAATATCCCCTCACTTTTCGTCTGCACTTAATGCATCGTTAGCTGTCCGTGAAATTACAAATTGCTAAACATTAAACTCTTAAAGACTTTCAGACACACATGGCATTCAATACTGCTTTTATTCAGTTCTGCTTTATAGAAATCCCGAAAGCGCGAATGTGTAACAGACATACGGAAGCCAAACTACGTATCTAAGTACATTGAATGACAGACCACCCATTGCTTATCTTTTATAAGTCAGCTTTATGGATATGGTTACTTATGACCAAGCAATTTTCCTTGACACTGCACAGTTTGGCATGCTTTGTCCTAGAATGTTTCTTGCTTCTTGTTATTTTTGCAAAAGAAAACGGATTAATGATTAGGGGGAGAAGGCGAACGATACATGAGCAGGATTTTGAGAGAGGTGTTAGTGTATCCGTGGCTATTTTACTTTTATAGAGGTGCCGTGACGTTTCTTTTAACTCCCAATACTAACTGAAGGACTGCACAAAAACCTAACCTAACTTCTTGAGCATAATAAAACCTTGCCTGCTGCGAGAGGAAGCTAAGTCTGTTTGAATCCCCCTGCGGTTCCCCGCGGAGCAACGCACCCACACGTACCACCATTCATCAGGCTGTCGAGGCGGGGGGCTGCGCCACCAGGCGTGCCCCAGACACGCCCAGTAGGGGGCCACTGCTTCAGAACTGAACCGACTATTTCTGCAATCCATGGGGTTTATACTAAAGCAAGGAGAAAGGGTGGGAGGGTCCGGTGCCCCAGCGTGATTCTCGGTTTTATTTCGGTGGAGTCAGTAGGGGGCTAGACTGTATTGATCCCCTTTCATGTTTTTTTTTTATATTTTTGCACTACCATTATTAAAAGTATAGCCCCACTAAAGTTATTACTTTTTTTGATAACGAAGAAGAAGTTTGTAATCGAAGTGCGTATCACTTTTAAGCAGCCTGTAGTTCGAACGTCATGACAGTTAGTGAGATTTTAGGTTATCACGGCAACGAGTATGAATGACTGTCTTCTGTGATTTCCCTGATGATGGCGCAAGGATGCATGTCTGAAACGTCGGTAAACTTCTACCAGACTACACGGTGTAAAGAATAAACGAGAAGACAACCGTCTTTGTACCTCATACATCGACTGGGCACGTCTGTACTTGCTGTAGAAACAGAAAATGAATTTTGTAGACTCGCATGGCTTAAAAATTACCGATTAAATATTTTAAAAAGTTTAAAGACAGAACGTAAAATCATAGAGTAAATGAGAATTATTGTTGAAACTAAAAAAGAGCGAAATGTCCTTGTTTTCTTTAGAGACAGTAAAATCAGTCAGTTAAGTAATACTAGCCTCTAAATTTAAACCAGAGATTGTCTTGTGGACGTGCTGTATGGAACAACTCTCGCGATGCGAAGATCATCCAACCTCATGACATTATATCAGAAGTGGCAGGGAAAACAGCAAGGTCTGCTTGAAGATTTGGAAGCACAGTTTAAGAATGTGATTCATTTTACTCTTATATGAAAATTGTATTCAGGAATGATGTTATTTCTACCTATATTCTAGGATTTCAGAGATACGAACCAGTCACGCTGCTAACTCGTCGACAGATGCTGGTTGTGAAAACAGATTCGGCGAAAGAAAGCTGTTTGAGCTTGTATCGCCGTCGGTAAAATTATTGTTGTTCATTTCTCTGCACCATTACTAACTACAGAGGGGCCCAAAAAAATGTATACACACTTCAACAAAACAAAAACCTTTATAAAAGCTTTAATACTAAATTTATACAGACATCAAGGGATGACTATAAGTCATGTTTGACTTCTACAATTACAACAGGTGCTCAAAGTGGTCACCATTAGTGTCCAGACACTTCTGATTACGGCGAACTACTGGTTGAGCAACGTTGGCCAAAGTGCCCACTGGGATTGCTGCGCACGACATTTCAATTTCTTGACTGTCCTGTCGGTCGCATGGTAACTCTAGCATTCATGTGATTAACGACATCTTCTGAGAGAACATCATACTACACATTGCTACCGTAATTCAATTCAACTTCGAAAAAAGTCCATAGATAACATCTATTAAAGTGTGTATACATTTTTTTGGGCCCCTCTGTATACTACGCGTAAAATATGCCTCCAGGCATTTTCGACTTTGATACTAGACCACATCTACGCCAACAAACATTTAAGCATAGGCAATAAAATTAACTCAGATTAAGAATTAGACGTTATTAACAAAATATTAAGCAATATTTCATTATAGAACCCATTGCATTTTTAAGGACGTAATTAAACATGTAATTAAAAACAAGAACATAACCCATGGACATACACCGTGATGATTTCAATGCAATGTTAAAGTCAGTGTTTAGCATTTAATCTAAAATTGACAGCTAAATTAATTGAAATCCATCGCAATTTTATCTACTGTTGAAAGTATTTCAGTTTTTAAATTTAAATAATGTCTCGAAGTGAATTATATGTGTGCCCTTATATTTTGACATGGTATAATGTAACATTTTAATATAAATAAAAAAACAATAATATAGTTTTACAAGGAAATAATATTTTCTCATGAGATATGACTTTTATCAGTCATTGAGAAAATAAATTCTCCCAAACAAAGTATTTATAAATATAGTCTCACAATTAGGTTATCTTGGAGCGCTTGAAAAGAGTGTAAATAATAACCCAAGTTAAAAAAACAACATTTTTTAAAATGTTGCTGCACATTTGTGTGCTTATTACTGTAGGTAGAAAATATGTAATTGTTGTCGTGTTTCAGGTTGTATTTAGGGTTATTTGCTTGGGATGTTAGTAAATCCCTCCTGCAACAGTAATCAAATGATTTCACAAGAATACCTGGGCTTATTTTCAAATCCCAGGCCATAGTAACGCTAAATACCTTTTCAGCTCACCATCAGATGAGTGATGAAAACACAACGGGTATGTAATAATTTAATTCACTCATGGAATTTTACTCGTTGGGGATGGAGTCTGAATTCAGTACAAATAGCTACGTGTTTTTCAAACGGTTAATAACGTCATGTAGAATTTACAAGTTGAAATACCGCATCATCTGAACCGCATGCAACATTGGAATATAACACGTTATTGAATTGATTGCTCCTGTTATCAAAACCATGACCAGCAAACAAGTACTGAGTGGATAAATGCTTGAGAGAAAGATAAATTATACTGATCTTCTTTGATAAAGCTAAACCTTTGTTTGATTTTTTTGCCTGTGATAATTTGTATGTGTGTGAGAATGAGTTTTCTGTCGTGAATTGGATACAAAGTCTAGCCTCTTGAAAATCGTTATATATCTCTCGATATATTCACACATTTATTTGAAACGATTTAAAAAGCTGTAATGTGTTTCATAATGCCTGACATTCTCAAACCCTATAGATGAGCGGATTTTAAAATAACAGTAGAATTTTCGAGGATTAATTTTCAATACATTTCATACATCTAGCTCTCGGCGCAGTGTTCTGAAGTACGGCAGCTGTCAGATGCTGTAATAGGAGGATTTGTACCCGTTGCCAATATTCCCAGTGCTTTATGAAATTAATTATCATTTATTAGGATGTTTGTTTGGTCTGTTGTGTACATATGCAATAATGGCACAATGCTTCAGGTCATTACGTACCGGCATTTAACACTAATCTACGTACTGAAAGTCGTGACATTTTGTAGCGGCTATTTGCCTAAATTAATTTATTGTAAAACATAGATACACAAGAAATTGTACTGTTAACCGTTTGAAGCCGAAGCTCGTCTAAATAATATTTAAGAATCCAGCACGCACCGCAAAGAAAACACAAAACATCAACATTCCAAAGATTAACGTAATTCAATTATAAGGAGTTTTGACGATCATAGTTTACACTTAAAATTATTCATTGTCCGGACTTTTTCCATCATCTGTTCTTTAAAATCACGACGTTTCGGAGGATGGTTCTGTCTGCGTCTTCAGGTGAGAGGTACCTACTCTGTTGGGTCCCTTAGATAGAGCTAGTCCAGTGACAGAGACTAGCTCTATTTATGGGACCCAACAGAGTAGGTACATCTCACCTGAAGACGCAGACAGAACCATCCTCCGAAACGTCGTGATTTTAAAGAACAGATGATGGAAAAAGTCCGAACAATGAATAATTTTAAAGACTAATATGTTAAAGCAGTTTTCTCTACTGATGGAGGCAGTAATTAGGTCTAAAACGCCTATAAAATTATAACAGACTACACGAGGCTACATCTCAGAAGAGGGCCACCTTCATATTTTCCATTATGAGAACCCAAAATCCTGCCAGGCGTTGATCTAAATATTTAAAGTTTTGTCTTTGTCTGTACTGAACGAGGGATTTGTGTTAGCCATTATGTTTAAGAAAGAGTTATCGAAGCGGGAAAAAGAAAGAATGAAAGTATTCTTGTTCAAAAAGGAAACCGAAGTATTAACTTTGATCGATAGGGACCATCAGGATTCAATGACAGGGGCAGTGATGGGGGAGGCAGATATCCCGCGCGGCTTGTAAGCGGGTCGTGCTAAGAATGCTCGCTGCTTGCTGCACCGTCACTAGTATTAATGGGTGCTCGTCCTCTCTTCCTCATAACCATACACGTACGTTTAGTAATGCATCCGACTCACGTAAAACATGACCCGACCCTATGTTACGAGGTGAGCGTGGGTACGAAGGCAAATTCTCAGCCAAACGTCTGTATGGAATTCATTCCCTTTCAGAAGCTGTTCTCAAACGTACGGTCTTGGTACAACTTTTTAATAACGCCTCTTCGTCATTATTATCATATTTGTTATTACATAATCGCGTCGACCATTATGCATGTGGAGTTCCTCTCATTGTTTTAAACCTCCGGCTTACTCTGTTCGAATCCTAAATTTTTTTTTGTTTCCTTCAGCCCACCAGATGAACCCTGAGGTATTTTCCCAGTAGCCTTCGATTGGTTAACATTCTGATTCTAATTCTAAAGATTTCGATGTTGATTCTAGAAGCCGGTTGTCCAGAAAAACGTTTCATGTTTTCTCAGGTATTCTAAGAAAATGCATAAATAATTTCTGTTAAGTCGTACCCTATTTATCATTTGCAATCATGTCCCATTCTACGCTAAATAAACAATTAAGTCGAGTAAGCGTCATGAAATAAAGTAATACGCAGTAGCGCAACGTCTTTAAACAAAAAAAGCCAGAAATTGCATTTGAAAGATGTTTAAAAGAGTGGATGTTCTTTGTCGAAATCATACTAGGAAATTAATTTTGGCACTTAAGAGTGTGTTCTCTGAGGACTGAAACTGAACTTCGCAGTCAAGTAGTTAGCACACCTGCTTCGTATTCCGGTGGTCTTGCTTTCAAATCCGACGACCGGCTAGGCCTATCAAGACTAAGATGTTTGTGGTTCTCCTCAGTTACTTTAGGAAATTCCCGGAAGAGTAAGCCTATCTTAATTTATATAGTCTGCGTTGTCAAAAGTTTCGTTAAATTTAAAAAAAGTCACTGTCGAGACTAAAGTAAATGAATCTAAGTCGTTCTGAGCTCCGTCTAAATCCTGGGTCAGAAGTGAAGATGCAAGCAAAGATAGGATTTACTCTCTGGAAAAGACCCTAGTACCCTTCGGATAGGAGGCTGGATGGGCCCCAGAGCCGGTCGGAACCCAGAAACTAGAGGAAAAATCCTCTGCCCCCGTCGGCAGTCAGTTACTATAGTAACTTATCTACCCCGCTCTAACTCGTTGGGATTAGAACCGGTTAGTTATATCCCAACTAAAGCGAATAGTTGTGTGGAAAGAAATAGAACGAGGGATGTCACCATTCTGCTTATTAGCCGAACAGAGCCTTTGTCGGAATATAACTGTCGATTACTAATCATACGAACTTTACTAACTAACCGGAACTAATCTCGTAGACTCTGGGACACGAACCGTATCCACGTACGATAGAAAGCAGGTTTCGTGGTATCTTTAATTGGCTATTCCCGTTTTGCAGGAAAACAAACAGCTTATTTATATTTAGTTTTGAATCTTCAGGTCTGTTTCAATTTGCAACATTCATATTTGCATGCTTATACATATGTAACGATCCTTGTTTAAATTTTGGAGTAAGCAGCTGATGAGCTGGGTGGGTGGCGAGTTAACAAACAGCAAAAAACTGGGCTGTGTTACGTTGACATCTGTTTTCAGACGACCCCATACAAGGAGCACGCGACACGCACGTGCTCCATCTGTTTGCTCTCAGCAAGTGGTGTTGGAGAAATACTTATGCGTTATCTGGAATTTTCACTTCATGTATGTTAATCTAAATTATAATAATTTATATTTGGCTGTCTCCTGGATTTCTTTTTCCTTGAAGCGTGGTAGAAGTTTACCGACATTCTGTAAGGGCTTGCTGCCTCCATCATCGGGCCGATCACCTTTGAAATATCAGTTAACTTATACAACATTATACAGCCCAAGAATCTCAGGATCAGCCAACATTATACTCGCCGTGAGGGCCTGGAATCTCATTTAGAACAAATGTTTGTTTCCTGATGCTAGGAGAGCGTTTGAACTTTCAAGACGTAAGTTCCACTCTACTTCAGGAACCCAGCAAGCACCAAAGTCAAAGCTGGCAATAGTTTTCCAAGTAGGGTAAAGGGGGGCAAAACATGAAGCAGCTAATCACCACATTTCAGTAAAGAGCCTTTTAGAACACATAGTCGCATTAGCAGACATCTTTAAGTCGGTGTGTCCTTTCGGAAAAAATAAAAGAAATGGTCACTTAACATGAAGATCTATACATGCGTTTCTGAGTACGGAAGTGAGCAGATTTTAATCCCCGGCAATTATCCGTGTTCGAATCATAACGTAACCTGACAAATTCCAGACATCCCGCCAACGCAAAGGTTGTTGACCGCGGAAAACTGTGGCGTCCTGGAGATATTCTCAAAAGTCAAATTCCAAATTCTGACGAACTGTATACGTTTTGTTCGTTACAATATCTTTTACACGTCAAAATCGCTTACAGCGAAGTCAGGCTTGTGGAGAGGCTTACATTTGTCGTCAGAGAGGTCAAACTTTGTGGGGTGTGATTATGATGGAACAGAAACTACTCAGGAAGAATATTTGAAAAAAGAAAGTAAAACTAACAGGAGAGACAGACGAAGACGACCTCTTGGTATCCGCTGATCCCTTTCTATCTCTGTCTCTCCTCACCAAACACCACTTTGTCTGTTGATGACACCGCAGCGTGCAATTCAATGTTGAGTGAAAGAGACGACTGCTGAGGATCACAGAGGAGGTCCTTCCAGCATCTCAGTCGAGTTGTAAGAGGATGAGAAGACGGAGACAGCGAGAGGCTGTGGATAGAA
>NW_019060590.1:137792-177531 GCF_000696155.1 Zootermopsis nevadensis | reverse complement strand
TGCACCCACCTGAGACATGCGGTAAGACAGGCGCCGAGGTGGCGGTTGCCCTCCGCGAGTCTTCTGCGGGACAAGAACTCTGTTTGCAGCTGTAAGGTGCTTGAAAACGGAGACTACATGTCCCACCTTCAACAATCAATAACCCTTCATTTCGTATTTCCTTAATAAACACTAAGCGATTAATCTTTTTAATGGTGAACAGTTGTGTTATCTTTACGGAACGGACTAAATTCTCAATATTTACCAACGTTTCAGAGGTCCTTGCTGCCTCCATCATCAGGGCGATGAACACTCTGAAACGTCGGTTAACTTCTACCAGATTACAAAGCACTACACCCAGAAGACAACCATCTTCGTATACACCGCCGTGAGTGCCTCAAATTCTAATGAACTTCAAAACATTAAAGAAATTACAATATTCGAGTGTTTTAGTAGCACAACCAGTAAAATCCAACCCAGAAAGAAGGTTGACCTCTGTGCCTAAGCACTACTTTATGAATGATATAGTAGCAAGTAAACGTCTTCATTAGATGGATTTTAGCTGCCAGCTTTCGGCTCCGACCGCTTGAACCCCAAGGAAAGAAATCCCGATGCTAGTGAGACCCAGGATTTTTCTTGCTTAAGGCTATGCTACAAAACATAGTATCACTTGTACTTCCTCGAAGGCGTCTCTGCGAAGTTACAACATTTCTTTGTTTCAATGCTGATCTCTGGATCTTCGCACAATGGATTTCATCATAAAGAACTGCTTTATTCAAACTGACAAGTGTATGAGACAGGCATCGTGTTTCGTGTTAACTCCACTGGGTAATAAGAACGATGACCGGTACTAATTGTCATAGAGATAAAAGGGAGTTTGTTTTCTACAAAATGCTTTACAATACAATTTTCGCAACCGGAAGAAGTGAAACTTGTGTTCATTAGGAGTGTCTTGTGACTGCAGATTTCGATGTACATGACTTGCCTCTGGGCGAAGTACGCATGTTAATTTAACTAACTTTCACGAGAAAACAAAGTGATGTGACTTGCATCACTGTGACAGTATCTTGAACTCAAATTAACAGTTTAAAAGTTCATCATACTTCAAAAGGGGAACAGGTAGACGTACACTTTAACCGATAAGTCGTCGCATCTCTACAACTTACAAAAAAAAATTGTCAAGTTTATCAGATGGCTGGAGATAATTTTAAAAAAAAAAGGATTCATAAGTTAATTTTGGGCTGTTTGAAAGAACAATCTACTAAGCAGCCAGCTAGAATAAGCGAAATTTAAACTTCGCTAAACTGTGTATTTAAGGGAACGTGACTTCTCGGCCATTACGTACATAAATTTGGAGCATGTAGGTTGGCCAGATACGTTCTTGAAGATTTTCTTAAATGCGTTGCTCGCCTTGATGTAAATCGTCAAGGAGAAGGATAGCTGTGAATGATAGTCACAGTTGTATTTTTATCAGATTCTATTATGATTATTCGAATTTGTGAGGGGTGGGGTTCAGATAGATAATTAGTAAGGTATTTAGAAGTGTAAAGTGATATTTTTCTGCCGAGTCTGAACCAAAACTGAATTTAGCCCGTATAATAAGACACTCGATATGAAATAGAATCTGGGTAAGACTGAAGAAGAGTTGAAGATGGCTGTCTTCTGAGAGGTTGCGCAGCGTAGTTTCGTAAAACTTTACTAACGTTTCAGTGGAGCTTATTGCCTCCATCATAGGGCAATAGTGATGGAGGTATCAAGCACTTCTGAAACGTCAGTTAATATCTACCAGACTACACGGCCCTAAAACCCAGAAGACAGCCTTCTTCAGACTCACCGCCGTGAAAAACTCAACTCTTACTAAATCAGAGTTATTTCATAACTACACGTGGACAGATAACCAAATATATGATTAAGGTAAAAATCTCTTGGAACGTTTTGTTTCTATAATATGTCTAATGATAGCTTGCGTTCTGCTACTTTGCTGTGTGGGTGTTTTGTCTCCTTGAAAATTGTACAGTGTTTTTGTCGCCTGGATAGAAAGGTAACTGGGTTTTACGGGATAGAAACTCGCATAACATGTCTCTTGAGGAATCTTAGAACTCTTGGTATTGCCACCCAAATTCTGTAATACAACAGCTGTATCGATGAGACAATGGCAGGTTTCGTCTTTCTTCCCCAATACGTAAATAGAAAGAAGAGTAATATCTCGGAAGATGGTATTGTGGCTGGTGGTAGGATGGACGTCTGTAGAATAGGACGGGAGGGCGAGAAGGGAAAATAACTCCCAGAGGAACTCTTTTCATCTCGTAACATCGCCGCGATGAAATTTCTCCCAGCATCACTGTACCGGTCCATCTCTCCGTCCCAATTGAATTCCTTCACCAAAACAAGTGACTGCTCTACCTGTGTGTTTCACTACGAACTATGCGTTTTGGCGGTTGCAAATTTGGGTATTTCTTAAATTTGACAAAACAGTGTCGATACCGTAGTGTCCTCTGTCACCAGTTATTTTCTCAGTTATTTCAAACGTTAACTGAAAATTTCATAGGCTATGAGATTCGAAGTTAAAAACTGAGTTACTGTTTTATAAGATTTGAGGTTCTCGCGGCGGTGAGTCTTCTGAGTTGTAGCGCCGTGTAGCTGCCTCCATCATCAGGGCGATTATAGCCCTAAATGGGGCATCTTTGCGCGGATTCCACTTAATTTCTGTTACTTTATTACATCGTGTTTCAATTAGAAATTTACTGAAATTGTTCTACATATCAGCATTATAGAAATATTTACATCCGTATCATGTATAGAATTTCATGAACTATTAGTTGAAATGTGGGTCACTTTTTTCAGAGTTGAAGTTTCCTTTCTAATTTAGTCAGTAATTTGGACGAGGAAGTCGTAGGTAATTTTAAGCAGATACAGTATTAGAGGCTGTAGATAACACATCATTTTCGTCCATATATTTCTTTTTCTGCGTAGCAGTGGCTTAAAGTCCTTATTTATCCTCCTTATGTCCGCATATTAACCCAGTTACACCACCTCCAAGCCTTTCCCGTCTCCCTCATTCCACCACACGTTGTCCTTATTCATCTCATCGCATCGCATCTTTCCTCATTCCATCTGTCCCAGTTTTTTGTTCTACTCCTTGCTGTATTTTTTATCTCCCTCCTACTCTTTCTTCAGCTTTCATCTGGCGGTTAGGCTCCCAGTGCCGCAGTACAATTTGAACTTGGAACACTCGTGAGACCCATACACAGAGTACAACACATGAAACCCATGCCAATTGAGAAACCTCATTCCTTCACCCTCCTCTTTTGCTGCAACTTTTACTTTTTTTCTCCCGCCTTTAATTCGCTTCTTACCAGCTTTTCTCTAAGATCCTGTCCGCTTTTGTTTTCATTTAGCAGCGCTGCTGCATCATGTCCTCTCCCGCTGGCGCCCTTTCTCTGTCGTGTCTCCGCGGGCGGTATCTGAACCAAGGTACGTGCATTTGAAACCTCGTGTCTTAGGTCCAGAATACGTTTCAACCCAGAAGACTAACGTCGGCATCTGTTCTCTCTAAAGTCTTGCGCCTTTATGTCGAGTGTTCTTGCCAATTACTTGTTAGCAGCTTCTAATGTCTGACTTCATTTTATCATTTGCTCAGTCAAATGTTTGTTCCGCCCTCCTGAATGTAATTTCTAGAGTCACTGTTTTCTTAAATCCTCCCTCTGTCGTCATGTCAAAAAGGAATTTAAATCATTCTGAAATTCACATAATATTTATTTGTTAATTTGTGTGAACAAGCAATAGAACAGTTAATGTTTACTATTGTTGAAAGTCATTATGTTGCATTTGTAAATGTTAAATCGATAATGTTAGCAAACGAAGAAATATCTATTTTGATGTAAATTGCTAATATTAAAGTTGCTGTTTGGAGGATTAAAATCAGAAGACAGTATATCAACCCTTTAAAGTCCAGTGGTAACTATATCTACTACATTGTTCAACAGTCAGTAACTTTCTATTCTGTATTTATCGGTTTCGTGAGATTGTCACCACA
The DNA here is from genome assembly GCF_000696155.1 of Zootermopsis nevadensis. The sequence continues at coordinate 173,516 of NW_019060590.1, read as the reverse complement.
AACTGTTTTTACTTCTAAAATCATCTTTTGTAAATGGAGGCGTGTTTTGTTTTCTTTGTGGTACAGACTGATTAAATATTATTTAGATGAGCTCCTACTTGAAACAGTTAATATTATCTGTAAAATCGATTATAGTTACGTTAGCAGCACAAGAGTACGCGTTTTATAATCTAACAATTGAAAACAGCGCAATATTGATAGACATGGAACGTGAACATGAGAATAGAAAACAACACTTAATAAACAACTGTACGAATTCGTCTTTAAGTAGAACTTCTAACCTTGCAGTGGAATATAAGACGTTATTTTGCTGGTGAAGGGAAATCTTGTGCTTGTAATTTTCTAAATGTATTTTAATAGAAAACAGTTGGAACATTTTTACATATCATTTATTTATGCTAATAGCTGTATTTATTTATTAATTAAAATTTTCATACTTGTGTCTTGTGCAGGTAGAAATGTGAGTATAACCTATAGAATTGCGAAAGAAAATAAAATAGTAGAACAGACCTGTAAGATATTTGTACCATCGATTGACACATGTCGAAATGCGCGCGAGACGGTAGTACTGAACATATGCGTTACTTTTCGTGTACGTACAATCTTAATCAAAGAATCTTTGAACCTTACTATAGAATAAAGAAACTAGCATGACGTACATTGTACTTATTTCCTTCTCCTATGTTTTATATGACAAATCTTTAAGTAGTCCATTAATAATGAAGTAGGTCTCGGAAGACCCTTAGCTTTAAGCAGATTCAAAACACTATAGTGAACATATATTTCGAATGGTGTCTGAATTATTGACATGTTTAGAATTGAATGAGTCAGCAACTCCCAGTTTTGTTGATGAAACGATATTATTATTCTTTTAAAGTGTCTATATAGGCCTACTGAAAGACAGTCTAAAATCATTACTGTCTGAAGAACAGTGCCTGAATTAATAATGTGTTTAAAGTGTTTCTTGGATTGGTTGCCAAAAAACGACCAAGATTTATGTAAAGGGTTTATTTCTGACGTTACGAATAATGCAGACTTTTCGTCACAACATCCCCAATGTTAATTTTGTAAATAGTCCAATGTTGTGGTACTAATAATTCCATTTAACTTCAAAGTTCTCGGGATAAAATTGGAAGAAAATGACATGATGTTATCATATAGTACTACTTGATAAAATTCCATATTGAGTTAGGGAAATAGCAGATAGGTCTACAATATTGATGAAAATATTTTAATTCATGTAGCGAAGGTTCTTAAAATACTAAGTATACTTGCCGAAGTTAATGGTTAGATATCGAGAAATATGGTATGAATATGAAAAGAACTTGCATATTGAAGACCACGTTCATTATGCCTGCAATTTAAGGCCTAAAACTATACGTCTTTTAAATTGTAATTTTGCCATCAGCTTATCACTTTCTTCCTCAGCTATGTTTATTTCCTCCAAATATATAATTTTTTTTCGAACCTCATTTTGTATTCTATTATTGTACACTGTACAATTTAATCAATTAATTAATACGAATTGTTTTCAGAATTATCAAAGCGTACCTTCCTATTGTATCTTCCAGATTTAGTCGAACTTTTCATTGTTTTCTTAGAGTTAAAACTTCTAGTTAACTATTTTTATTCTTTTGGAAGTACATTTAATAAACTTACATCTTATATCATCATGCTTGTGTTTCAATACAATACTTTTATTTTCCGTCGTTTACACAAGCTTATTGTTAAAATCATATAAAATTTCACATAAAATTGTTACATTTTAAAATTGACGACATGTTTCGATATACAATCTTATCATCGTCAGGTCTATCAAAATTAAAATTAAAATCTGGTGTATCTGTTGCTCTGCTTATATTGATGATAAGATTGTATATCGAAACATGTCGTCAATTTTAAAATGTAACAATTTTATGTGAAATTTTATATGATTTTAACAATAAGCTTGTGTAAACGACGGAAAATAAAAGTATTGTAAACTTACATCTGTAAGATGAAAATCAAGGAATTTCCTCTGTTCTCACTTGTCTGTCTTGTGACATCAGGGGAGAGACAATGACAAGAGTTGGTAGTGAATAAGCAGTATTTTGCCCATCCACTTCATTTTTATAGTCAGTGTTGCGCAACATCCATTCATTACACACTACACGTTACAATCCAGACTATCCATGTAAATGACTAAACTGCCATATAAACATAACAATTAGATCAAACAGGATGTACACAAGACAGTTACATGGATGTTATAGCGATATTAACAACTTCCATTCCCTTCTACCCTCTTCTGTGTTACCACATTTCATCCCTTAAGGGAAAGCGGAGTTACGGAAATTATTCTTGGTGATAACTATAATCATAACAAAGCGCTTCCTCAAATATATCACTTCAGTTTATGCACAGATATACACTACGAATGTAATGGTCAACTGAGAAGTATTCAAATGACAAAGAAACTTTGTTTGCGTTTGCATAAGACAGTACGTAGCGTCTTCCTATGTTGACATAAGCAATACAGGGCTATTTATCTCTCAGCACATCCGACAAGCTTAAGTTTCCGGTCAAAAACATCAGACTGTCCGTGTTTACCGAGTAATGGGGTTGGGATAATGTTCCCTGAAGCCGTAATGCTACCCTCTTACCCCCTCCCACCCCATCTTATTTTATCTCATAATGCTCGGGGGTTGAGATGCTTGTTTGTGCAAGCAAACCTATAGTGTTGGCCGCAAAGGTAATCTAGTTTGTGCAAAGAGACCATGTAAGGTTGTTGAACAAGCTACGAAGAAGATGGCGCTCTTGCGTTAATTTCTCGTCACAGGACAAATGATGTTGCTAGCTTTCAGTAAACAATGGGGCCTATGACACGGGGAAATACGGAGGATAACCATAGATCGCTAACATCTGTATCTGGGCCAATACAATTGTCTACCAGTTGATCAATTTTGTTTGAAAGAATGTTGATTATTAATAGGACTAGAAGTGCGTAGTGAAAAACTGAATACGAGTGAAGATGAAATGTATTGCATTCGTAATCCCTAAATTGTCAAAGCGCTAAATATGATTGTGAAACTACAGACGTCTCTTGCTTTTCGAGTTATTGTCGCACAGAAATACAGTATTTGTGCTATTTGAATGATAACAGTATCAATGTGACAAGAGAGGTTTATAAAGACGTACCCCAGATTACTTCACTTTCTGCAGATAAAATATATAATCCAGGAGAAACACGACAATACAGTTTCCTATTTGTTTCGGGATTATCTTTTACAAAACGCCACAGTAGAATGAAGTATCTCTGTTTTCTGATATAGTTTTCGTTTTTTAATAATGCGTACATCACTTATTAGACGTAGAAGCAGAGGATTCTATCTTCTTTCACCTTTCCACCTCCTCAACCCGAAATATCTAAAATGGCATGAAAATGTTTCTTTACGTTATATAGTGATTCTGTTATCATTGACCATAAACCATGTGAATTTTATAGCCGAGTTGTGAATCAAAGCAATAACTATTAATTAGGAGCTATACAACTTCTCCCCCCAAGTGCCTATATGGCATATAGTGGGAAAGCTTTAATTGACTCTAAAACATCCTGCTCATCAAATTTCTATCTGTAATATCTTATTAATATTTTAATAAGGATTTTAATTATTCACACATTTTGCAATGTTTCGTGCATCCGGAAAGTTATATATGTGACGGAAAGGTATATTTTGGGTACACTGCTACAAAATAGTTCTTTTTTAACAAAATCTTTATGTTCATGCTTCTGTTGGAATTCGTCACGGTGTTTTGAGACCCTTGATTAGATTGACCTCAGGACGGTTGGTTGGTCTCTGATACAGCGCGTGCGCCGTTGTGCATCACGTCAGCAGTCAGGAGACAAAAGGTTTCCAGCAGAATGACAGAAGTAGTGCCCTCTCATTAGCCGGTCATGCCTCCTAACCTCACTTACAGGTGCACAGCGACAGTGCGTTATCGGTGATCCCATCTGAACTAGTTTCATCTTATTTGTAAGCACATGGAACACAAATTGTGTCTCATTATTCCATGCACTCATATGTTGCTTTATAACAGACACATGTATGTGGCTACGGATTCTAAATAAAATAGCGTCAGTTAAGTTATAACGGGGTTTGAGTGAGTCTTACACAGAGTCCAGTCTGAATGTCATTGTTGTCTTCCTAATAATCGCCAACTCCAAATGAATTATTGCCCTGTTGTTAACCTCGTTTTCAGAAATATAGCAACAGAGATTAATATATATGAAATTGGAAAACAGTATCTATCTATAGGCCTATAATAAGCAAATACTGGTTTATAGCTTGCTGTTAATGGATATTCGACCATGTGGGATAATATTTATGAATGTGTTTTGTTATAAAAGTAGCCATGGTAATGCTTTAAGGGATTTTGGGCCTTATGACTTACATCTATGTGTTGGTTGGTTGGTGACCATTTGCTATTAAGGAGTCTTGGGCCTTATGGGAAAATATTTATAGCTGTGTATGGTTACTCCTTTGTATTTTCTCGTCATTATTGACAGGTAATTTATTAGTTTATTCATATTGTTTAAGCCATGATGGTGTTGCTGTCATGCTCTTTCTAAGCAGCTAATTCTGGCAGGAGACTCACGTGGTATGTGTGGAGTTTGTGATGGATAAAATTAGCGCTGAGTCTGATTTTGTCGGCGTAGAGAACTAGGTATTAAACGAGCTCAACTCTAGTTGATTTATACTCAGTTGGGAAACGAACCTGTACCCATTGCACAGGAGATTCGACAGGCCTCAATAACCGGTCTGAACATTGTGGAAATGAGAATAATGCCTAACGCTATTGGAAATCAAACACCGGCCGTCCAGCTCGACCAATTATCTATGATATAAAACTTGTTATGCTAAAAAAAAGGAATTCATTCTATTGTAATTTATTGACGGCTTAGAAACTTCAGTTGTTTGACTTAGTTACAGCTTGCATGTATGCAGTTTGGCATAATATTATAAGTTATTTCTGTCTACTGTCTTTCAAACATAACCATTCCTGGTTGCAACTCCCCCCCCCCGCCCCCCGGAAGTACCGAGCAATGCAGTTATTTTTTCACTGTTGTAGTAGTCTGTTATACGATTCCTTCCCCCATGAAGGTTTTAAGAATGCAATGTGGCTGGTTACACCAGTCATGTCGCGTGCCGATAGCTGGTCTAGCAGGTGTTGCTACCGTCCAGCTGCCTGCCTGGTAGCTGCTGGACCAAACCCAAAGGGGAACCGATCACTGTGTGATGCGGGATCACGGTTCAGTCGCTCGCACACAGGTGGTGATCCTTGATATACGATAATCGCCCCTATGTTCCTGGTAGATTGTCTAATGACAGAGCAATTAAACAACTTTTTGTACCACTTCTAAATGTTTTCCTGATATACAGAAAACGTGTTTTGCAATTATCTTATCTATTAAGTCGAATTTGAATATAAATTTGGCTGAATTATATAGATTCATTGTGTTACCTTCAAGAAGAAACCACCGACCTTTCAGTAGCTTCTGTGTGTTACGTTTCTTTAAAACAAGGCTTATCATTAGTCCAATATAGCTAGTGGTTATGTAGATGTGCTCTGTATGGCTGACACTTTTTATGAAATCTTGTGTCATTTCGTATGATGAAAAACTATACCAAATATCAAAAATAAAAAACAATCTGTGGTAACATCGTCAATATTTGGCAACGCTTATCGCTGGGCAACTGTTAAATTCGATTAATAACGTGGAATCGAGAACTAGGACGAATGAATGACAACAACAAAAATTAAACTTCATATTATATGATTAATCAATCAAAAATTGTGTCAGTTATCTCACTAATGACTGATCTTGTTAAATAAAATGGCTGAGTTATACATAATGTGCATAATAATTTAGTAGCATTTTGGCCTCATTTTTAACCTTGCGACCCGTGAGTTATTAAGCAATGGTGAATGTCATGACTTAAATTAATTAATCTTAAAATGGTTTAAATTCTGCAAGACTTCAATCATCCTTACCTACATGTCCGACTATTCCAAATAAAAGTTACAGTTTTAACAGGCAGCATACAATGTCTTAAGCCAAGTCGAGTACCATTCAGGGCATGAATAAACCTTATAAATACAGAATGTCCCAAAAAGATGTATACACACATTCAGTAAATGAAAGAAGACATTTTAATAAATTAGACCATTACATACGTTAGCATTGGCAATTATTGATTTACTATCTATTGTAGGTGCTCAAAATGACCACCGTTAGCTTCGTGGCACAGTTGACCGCTGAGAGCACCTGACAAGCGGCCACCGAAATTGCTACCACGACGGCTGCGCAAGACCGTTAAATTTCTTACCAGAGCTCTCGAAGCGTTGCTGGCCTTATTTTGTAAACCGCGTCGTTCACATAACCCCACAAGAAATATTCAGGTGGGGTTAATTCTGACGATCGTGGGGGGTAATCAACAGATCCTTTGCCCCCTTCCCATCGATATTATGTTGTCAAGATAGGCCCTGACATCACGATGGTAATGTGGAGATGCCTCGTCTCATTGATACATCACACGGAAATCGTTAATTTTATATTCCGTATTATAAAGTGTGTACAACTTTTTGGGACACCCTACATGAATAAAATTAATGTTTGTGGTATTCTATGTATTGGCCTATAATTGCAATTTTTACTTCCAATGGAGTTCCGCTCGCTTGTAACCTGTGGGCTCTATGGAAGTGTAAATCGAACTAGGCAGCTCAAGTGTCTACCTGTTGCACGCCCGGAACATCTGCTGTTGTGTTGAAATCCGATCCGTTTACCTTACGAATTGTGCGAAGACTAAGTACCGGAAACTGGTTACTTTAGCAACGCCAGAGACTCGGAGAACACTTCTGTGTACTTCCTCCAGACACGAAATTTCTTGTTAACTCGATGCTACAGAAAAACAAGAATGTATGCAGTGTAATCTTTTACGCTATCTAACCTTATTTTTGATAGGGAAATCGTATGGAAAGCTTCCTCCTGCAGAATGTCTGCGAACACGGAAGGAGGAGGTAATTGAGTTGAATTTATGAGCTTAGGAAGTCAGTATCAGGCTTACAGAAGCAGACATACTAGACGCCTGATGTTTTGCGTTAACATGTTTGAGTTGTTTATTTAATAATTTTGTATCACCTATACAGTTTATTTGTCGTTGAATGATGTGAAAGGATTGTTATGTACTGTGAACTGTAAATGATCTGAGAAGAAGCTATCGTTAAAAATAAGTTATCCCTCTACGAACCGTGGAGGCGCTTGAGGGGAGAGAGGTATAACTCTTACTCATTCTTGACCTCGGCTTGATGGCGATGAGTAGTCAGCGTCACGTCTCACCGCGCTTTACCACGAAGGAGAGGATCCCCAGTACCCATTTGATAAAAGGTGTGGCTAGGCCCCAGAACAGCTCTAGAAGCAGCGGATTAAACAAAAATTCTTTGCCTCTGCCGGGGATCGAACCACGGTCGTCCGTAGTCAGACGTTATGTTGATTCAATTACCTGAGAGGAGAGATCGTTACCTGCTTAAAATATTGATTCTAGAATGGGCGAGTTAAACCACAAAATTCCTTCGTGTACTCAGACCCCACCAAGACTTGATGTGAGTATTCCAAAAGAAAAATCAAGGGGTTATCGCTGAGCTTACCTGATCGACTTTAACTCCTTTCATAGCCCAGTTTGATCAATCTGCGTTTAATTGTAAATCCCGCAATGTTTGGGTACAAATTGTAGATCTACTCTTAAAATTATTCATTGTCAGGACTTTTTCCATCGTCTGTTCTTTAAAACCACGGCGTTTCGGAGGCTGGTTCTGTCTCCGTCTTCAGGTGAGAGGTACCTACTCTGTTGGGTCCCTTAGATAGAGCTAGTCTCTGTCACTGGACCAGGTCCAGTGACAGAGACTAGAAGACAGACGATGGAAAGAGTCCTGACAATGAATAATTTTAAGTGTAAACTACCGTAGTCAAGATCCTTTAGAATTGTAGATCTACTGCTAATTACGTACAAAAGGGGTCTTGTGACATTTACGTAGGAACAATTGCATTTGAGTATTATTTTAACAACTACGTAGGCGGCACCGAATTGCACGCTTCATGGGCACAGTAAAATGGCACTGCGTTTCAATACGAACAGCGGAGCCCAAGTTAGAGAAGATAGCTCAGAATTCGCAGCGTAGCAAAGCTATCAAACCAGTGTGCTGACTTAGAGCTACTCGGTAAGGAGAGGTGAGGTCCTTCCGTAGAATTGAAACAGACTTCGGTTGACGCCGTCTTGTATTGATTGGTCACGTGGTATAAAAGATTTCTGATTTCCCTGCCCTCAACAGGTCTGCCTTCTGAATAAAAACGAAGGTTTATTGACTTTACGTCAAAATTCCTTTTAAATGCATGACTATTTAATGTTGTTTATTGAGTCAGAGTCCGACCTGGGTTGAAGCTCATGTACGAGTGTCCACGCGTATCCGAGATTATATATTCAGCATAACTTTATGATTTATGAATAAAACTTTTTCTAAAGTACTCGTATAGTGAAAGTCAGAAGTGTGGTTCAGAAGATTGTGTCCAAATAAGTTGTAGAAAAGCTGCTATATTAGATTTTTTTTTAGTGTTCTGTCTGACGACAGGTCCATATTAACAGGATCCTTCTATCCTTTTCTCGGACTGGGACCTGTTCATATACGTTCTTGGCAGATGATACAGAAGTGGTTTGCCATTGCCTTCTTCTGTGTGTGAATGGAGTAATTGTTGGGATGCCACGGAGAAACCGGGGAAGCCCCCGGAGGAAAACTCCGTGTTTCCTAGACCACGGCCATGCCCAACACAAGTTACAAATTCGGGCATCGCCTGGAATCGAACCCGAGACCCCAGGATTACAAGGCCAGCGTTCTAAGCGCTAGACCACCGATTTTTTTGTGCGAATTAATAGCTTACTAAAATTTGCCGAGTTTCCGATTGGATTTATAAAATTTTGGGAGAGGTAAATACAAAAGTCACTCAAAATACCAAAAGTACTCTTGCAGAAAGTAAAAACTGTGTTAATTTTGGTTCTGTTGCTTCCTTCGGATCATTGGATTATTATTTACAGTTTTATGAATATTTGAATTTAAGAAAAGTTTGTATTTTTATTCTCAAACAATTCTACCATCGCGGAAGTTAATCGATGACTAGCTGAAACAATTAGTGCCATAACTATTCTAGTGTTTTCTTGCTGTAAAATCGACTCTTACAACTAAACAGCATTCGCTGTTTTGTTTTAGTAACAGCCTTAGTAGTCAATATTGTTAAACTTTCGTTGTCGATGACGTGGCTCAAAATTTTGAAGAATAATCAAATATTAAACTATCTCAAAGATTATAAGAGTATTTGTTGATTATATGGGGTAATTTATCGTCATTGTAAGAAATTGTTTAGTATTTTCATTATTTTGCTCCAAGTCCTGTTATTTTTAATTCTACCGGAAGAAGTAAGGCAAAGTTTGCCCTGTGTTTGCAGCAGACTCCATTACGTGACACATCAATATTCAACGCCTAAACCAATTCACCCTGAACAGCAACGAGCTGAGTAATTCATGTTCGCATAGCTTTCTGAAGGTTCGTCGTTAAATTCCCATGACCGACCATCCTCTACCAATAATCTGGAAACTTCTTCGGCCTCAGTAGTAGTTACTGAAACGTAAAAAGACTTATCATTAGAAAAATTATCTTTGTCAGAGCTGTTCTTGCCCCTGCATTAGCTGTAGTTCTTATTATCTTGAACTAGGCTTGAATTGTATCCTCTTAAAAGAAATACAGTGAAACTCTCAGGAGATTTGAGGTTCTCACGGAGGTGAGTATGATGGGAAGTTCTGCCGTGTGGATTGGTAGAAGTTAACTGACGTTTCAGAGGTTAAAAATAATCTGTATTCAAACTACTTCAATTCATACATTTTCCCTGTATATTCACACCGTGGCAGCTAACAATTATAAGCACTTTCTAGTTGTCCGTGACCCAAGAATCTATGGGGTATAATATCTGTTAGAAACCGTTAGTTGTTCACGAACGTACGTTTTCAAAATGTGACTTGACCCTAGAAAAGGTTAATTTGTGTTGTAAACTTAAACATTTGCAGAGTTTTGAGTCTCTTGTGACTCATGGTATAGTTATTTTTCTAAAGAGAACAGCCTCTTGTCTTATAATAAAGCTATACAAACAACATACCACATAAATAAGATCACGCAACAAGACTTGGTACTAAGTAATCTGTCGATAAGTCCATCAAAATCGACTAGGTCCTACCTACATAGCCAGTCTCCTTGTGGATGTTTTTGTGGCATGCATATATATATGCGCACACATATAAGGCACAAGACGCGTTTTATATATATAGCAGCTCGGATCTCGTCTACTGCGAGATTCCCTCGAGACTCTGACTGAAACATTTCCTTCATTACCTTGCCTAGGTCTCCTCCTTACCCTCCCGCCGCTACCCTAGTGGTACTTCTCCTCTTCTATATAATAATGCAGCATGCAAATTTCTTGAGCTAGCGTAACCCTTGAGATATCGCTAGCACTCGCTTCTCCTTGCTTGGCCCGGTACTTCCCCGCGTAGCCCCATGCATATCATCTTAAAGTTTAATTGAGTCTTGGCGCTCAGGGAGGAAGCGGCCGAGATTGCTTGGGGATTCCCCTAGGGGATCTCTCGCACTCTGTCTCTCTCTACTCTCTTCTTAAACCGTCTTCTTCCTTCCTTATACATATCCTTTCCGTCTCTGTCTTGGTCGTGTGCTTCCTTTACTCTTGTAGAAACGCGGTGATCAAACAAATTATAAAAGATGGCGGACGGGTATCCTAAATCACAGGGGAAAATGGGTACAAACAGTTTCAAAGAGAAATGAGGCGGTGGTCTGATGCTGATGCCGCTGTTTGCCTCCAGATGGCTTTAACTACTGCCACGTGGTTGTGCATCGGAGGACCCCCAAAGTAGCGTCTGCAAGATGTCTTGTTAATTTTCGGCGCTCGGTTCAGGTTGTTACTTATTCGTGGTTATGCGGGAGGAGACTTGAATAACTGAGTCGTAACGAAGTCCCGTTTTCTATGCAGCTGGGAATAGGGCTTGCGTTATGTTGTAGCAGCTAGAAATTGGTACACAGTTATGGACAGTGATGAAACTTAATAACGTCGGTTACACCAATAAAAGATTTATATAAATAAAGTAGTATAATCATCATTGTCCATACACCTCATTTTTCTGAATATTATATTAAAAATCCTAATTATAGTGAATTTAAACAAATTTCTCTAAAGTATTTGTAAAATTATTTGCTCACTGTTATTATTATTATTAAAATAACCAGTGAAATGTGTGATTATATGACTATGCGTTTTGCTAAACATAGACAATCTATATTCAAGGAGTGTGTGACGGACCGGGAATGTAGCACACATTAGGTAAATTAGGCATAAGATGTTTCAGAATATAAGTTACTGCAAAAATTATTAAGTGGTTATCTAATTATTGCTACCATTTTTATACTTGAAAGGAACATTTAGTTCACTTTATTGTATAATTATTTGATTTTAGTTAGACTTCAGTCTCTAACTTTATGATAAACATATGCCGAAAACTTGGTTCATTTTGTCAGTTGTCATGTTTCAATAGACGACCTTTGATCTTGGGAACAAATTTTCTGCGTTACTTTCGTTTTACTTGCAAAATTGATGGATAAATGTCAGTATGCTGTAAGATAACGTCGACGAATAGCATTAGTTAGTAATGAATTTTCTAACTATTTAATGACGATTGATAAAAACCGATGGACTAGCAGAACGTAAATTGGAGTAATATATGGCCTTGAACCCTTTGAAAACGAAGCTCATCTAAAGAATATTTAAAAATTTACTTCTTACCGTTAAGAAAGCGCAACGCTTTTCCATTACAAAGATTAATCGGTCAATGCTGTTTAAGAAAATAACCTTTGTTTACATAACCCATAGGTACACTCTGTTTCAGAATGTAGATTTGTTAAATTTTAAGGCACGTGGTACATATACTGACCACTGTCGTTAAAGGGTCAAATTAATTAAAGAAATATGTTCGAGTAGGTTTATTTGTGTTCTGTGTGGAGGGTGAAAGTAATTTTGAAGCAAATATCGGTAAGAAATTAAATGCGCGTATTTTTAGCGGAGAAAAATCTCACTTAAATCTAATTTCAGATTTGTTTACAATTGAAATTTCCTGTTTTGTTTTAAAAAAGTTTCACTCATACCCAGTGCTGCATACTTTATGAATACACGATAATGCACTTGCTCAGTTTCCTCGTTGCGTTACAGGAAATGTGAATAATTTTACAGAAAATAAACATGCCATTCAGGAGGAAATTATTTCAGTAACTTTGCAAGATAAAACGAACATTACGACGTTTTCTTGACTGCATTTTGGATAGTGGCATATCTGAACACGTCCTCTGAATGCGCAAGTATCGATTTTAACTCGATATGCTTGACTATGACTTGATGTTCAGCTTCTCAGAGACGAACATACTTATATATCTACATTTTTTCAGGATTGGGGTGGTACCTGTGGTGTTCTGAGACCATACTACTTCGTGTAACAGCGTCTCTGACAATAATTAGGCTATCCCTTTTACAGTTACAAACTCATAACCTACATCTTTTGTGTTCTGTAAGGAAGACTTGAGCAAAATGTAAGTTTGTTTTGATTTAAGGCTTTTATACCAAGTACCACATATTTAAATTTTGACTTACATTTAGGGCTATATAAAATTGTTTAATAAAATGCTGTCTCTGAAAAATATTGCAACTATTACGACTGATATACGGCTTTTAATATTTAGACTTTATATATTTGGTGGCCTAATCCATTCAAAGATGTCGAAACCACTTACGGTCCTCCGATCACAAGCAGGAAGATAATCTTCTTATCGAGATATTAAGATAATTTGATGAGATTTGAGATTCTCACGGCTGCTAATACAAAGAGGCAGGTAGCTCCTCTGAAACGTCTTTCAATATCTACCAGACTAGACAGCGCAGTCAGTCATTTTCGTGGAGATAATTTGTTTAAATCTCAAAGGAGTTTTATGATGAAGATTAAATAATAAATGCTAGGCTTTAGTTTTCTGGAAACACGACCCGTTAAGCCTTTCATTATCACGCACTAAGCTTCACTGGGCTTTCGAAGGGTCATCTTATCCCTAGCGTCCGCAACTGGTGGCTCGCGAGATGCATGCGACCCTTTGAAGCCCAAGAGAAAGATAGTGAGGAAGGACGGAAGAGAAGTGGGAGAAAACAAGAGTAATGGTGGAGTAAGAGGTGACTTTTACAAATTTGAAACGGGAATTATAAGTGAGAAGCATGCAATAGCAACTTAGAACTTGATAACCGACCCAGAATTTGAATAAACCAAGAAAGTCTGTGTTTAGATGACAGGTTGCAAGGACCTTCCGGTTGCATAGGGACTACTAGCCTGCAGTCCGGAAAACTTAAAAATATAGTACTCACTTCAGGTTTCCATAACATGTGTCGTATGCTTTACTGATAATTTCAGTAACATTTAAGATTTCTGTCCGTACCTCAAAGAAAACACACTTCTCCATATCAAAATAAATTTGTTAATGTCGTATAAGGGAATAATAACTATTTACACTGAGAATTACACCAAACCTGTACACACAAAATGCGGTGTTTTTTATTGTTAAAATAGGGGGTTAAATGGATACTTGACGTTTTACTCATGATAGTCAAAATAAATGTTTATATTACAAAATGACTTTCATCTGTTTCTATTTCTATACAACATTTATGTACATCTTTGAGGTCATAATAGAAAAGTCAGGGTTACTTTATATGCCTACAGAGAGTTTTAAGTTTTATTAAAACATACATGTTAGTACCGAACACGTTGGTGTAAAATATGTCTCTGGCATTTTTTGGAAATAAAAGATATAATGGATTCATCCAAGAAGTCTTCTTCCAATAACAATAAAAAATTCTTCTTCTTCATTATAAGCTTCCGCCCATTATCCTGTTCAGAATAAAGATCTTGAAAATAACGTTTAATTTTCAGTAATTCTTTCATAAAACCGCCCGATTTACAGCTATTCGTCACATTGTAGATATAAGCCAGTCTTACCGTTGCTCTCATTGCATCTACTGGACTGTGGAAAGACGTATTTAGTCTGTTCTTCGCTTTGGCGTCTGTCTCGTCTTGGTGCTAGCGGACAATCCCACACTTGGAGCACCACTGTCCAGTTGTCTTTAGCCCGAGCCGACGACAGAATGTGGCCCTCTCGGGTGATCCTCCAACCACCTCGTTTTTTTTACACACCCCTTCCATCTCACTCGCACAGAAGTCTCCTTGTCTCCAGCTGTTAAGCCTTGGCTAGAGCAGACCACATCAAACGCTGGTTTCTCAATTAGATTTCGCAGCCATTAGCCGAGTCAAGCTTCTATATTCCACACACCCTTGCCTGCCAGCCCGATGGCTATTTTTAGTTGTAATCCAATTTAGCGACATGTCTCTTTCTCTGTCCCTCGCTCTCTCTCCGTCTCTGGTGACAGGAGTGCCGCCTGCAGTGTCCAGTACCACCCTTGCTGACCGATAGGGTTTAGCTCCCAAAGGAATTCACTTCAAAGTGTGGCTAACGCTTTTGTATACATAGCCTTGTACTGCTAAACCTTGTCACCAGCTTTGGGGCGTTTTTCTGTCTTCCAACCCCGTCTTCTTCGCCCAAAGAACGAACCCACCCTGAACGCAGACCCTAACCTTCCTTTTGATGAGCACACTGGTCTGTGACTGTGGACGCTTGCAAGATGCTCTTGGCGCAATTGATCGCTTACTCCTGGGGAAAGAAGGAGGATAAGTCTGGACTGGTTCTGGGGATATTGTTGAATCAATGGCATGCGAACCGAATACCCCTCTCTTATGACTACGTTTAAAAGAATCTGAATAATTAATAGAGAATTCGAAGTTTAAATATATTTCATTTAGCCTTTGTGGTTTCTGCTTAATAAAAAAAAATACAAAGTTAAACCTTTTAATCTGAAGTTCAGAAGTTGTTTTATGAATCTAGTCGACATCTGGGAGAACAAATATTTTGGATTACTAGTTTATAGTGTTTAAATATGGCCTTTTATTAAGCTCAAATTTGTGTATTTATTTTCGATTCCACAACGACATGACTCAATACTTCCTAGGTCGAAATCTAAAGGTTTCTAACCACAGTGAGATATTTTTTTTTTTACATTGCTATTTTGGATTTGTCCGTTGTCCAAATATTGTAAAATCACAACGTTATGGAAGTTACATTTACTTCCGTGATCAGGTTAATAGGACAAAAATTTAAATTGTTGGGCACCCTGATCGAGCTAGTCTTAAACTTGGTCCATGTTCAATTTTCAACTTCCGAAACTTTGTGATTTTATAACACCTGGACAATGGATGAAGTTCAGAAGAACAATTTAGCACGACGTATAGGCTATCAGTGATTAAGCACAGGCTTATGTGATGACAAATATTTTCAGTTTTCGACATGAAAACATCCAAGAAATGTTATTATTGTGTCCTCGGCCAGAACTCCCACGGTTTTCGTTAATAAAAAGTAATCACCAAGGAATTCTGGTCACTAAGATAATGCGGTGAAAGTAATTCTGAGGAAGTTGCTTGAAGCTAATGCACTAGGCTCACATTTCGCCACAAAATTAGTGCATAGGTCCACACAAAATAGTCGTCTGTCAGCATTTACAGGCGTTTTCTTGGTTAGAAGCACCCATTTTAATTTCTGACGACTAGTTTGTATGACCCCTGTTAGGTTAAAGTGGCTGTGTGTGATTGTGTCAGACTGAAACGAAAGTTGTTTTAGCCGAGGTTAACGCAAGACTTCGTAACTTCCTTACTGCTGAAACCTAAAAACCAAGAGTGACTCTTGAAGCCACAGCAAAGAAGGTCTTAGCCTGTTAGGGTTGTAGATTGTAACGGTTATTAATCGTGTGTTTCGTTAAAAAATATGAGGAAGTAAAAATCAATACTAAATTTCCCTCTTGAAGAAAAATATTTTCTTCTTAAAAGTAGAGTTTATTTTGGGATATAAATAAAATGTTGACTTCTCAATAATCGTAATTTTTTCGACGGTGTTCTTTTACGATACTGTATATTGTTTATTTGTAAAGAAAAACATTATATCCATCCGCGTTACGCGCCGACAATAAAAAACATAGGACTATTAAATGTTTTATATTAATGACATGGTCCTCAGAGAAAAGAGAATGTAAAGACTTGAATTGGATTCATCTGAATTAAGGTAGATACAGAGAATGTCTTTTGTAAAAACGATTAAACTTCATGCTTCGTTAAAGTGGGATTTCTTGAACAGCTGAGTTAGTATCGATTCTTAAGGAGAACATCTCTGCTCTCTTCCTTAAATCGAAATTCTGCTGTCGGTCTTGTAGCCCCAGAAGTCTGTTATCTATGGATAAGGTGGCTATAAGTACTAGTCAGAATAGAGATTTTATTGCAAATTATTTTCTTTTGCCAACTACGAGGATTTTACATTTAAAGCTTTGCATTTCAATGGTAAATCAATCATATGATACACTTTATAAGGTATAATTAATTCCATCACTCATATTTTAACTCGCAAATTGCCGTCAATCACGACGGGGGAATCTAAAGTCCAAAATCGCTTAATAGCAAACGATCACAAAACAACATTTACGTTTAATATAGGTAAGAAATATATGAAGTGAATCTTTCGCGGCGACTGAAGTCGATGAAAGACCCTCGGATTATAAGCCGCGTCAGGTGGCTGAATGATGAATGAACCGTATCTTTCGCCAACGTTTCGAGAACAATCTCTGCTCTCATCCTCAGAGCTGCTGTGTAACAAATCTGGTCTTTGTAGCACGCTCGCCGTTGGGCTGGTAACCCGATAGTATTTCATCAACTTCAGTCGCTGCGAAAACTTCACTTTATACAACTTTAAAATAAATAAATGTGATATAAATTTGGTATTTTCCTCAGGAGCTTGTAGCTGACCACTCAACTATATCGTCTTGAGTTTATGTATGCATTGAGCTACACCTCCACTCCCCCATACGTCACCATGTCGTTTAACCTAATTAAGAACAGAAAGAATGTCGACTGTCTTTTGTCGTTTCTGTTGTCTTTATGCTGACAGGTGCGTCCCTACGACAGAGCATAAAATGTATTTATTTTCCTGATACTTCAAGGATAATAAGCTTCTGAAGACACTGTGATAACAAATGAACTTTTTGTACTCTGAGCAGAACTTGGCATAATTTTTCACGCCTTGAATGTCTATAACTGCCTTCACCCACATCAAAATAGGTCCTCAAAGCTGTGAAAGTTGCCTAAACCATCTCTTCAAAGTTTCAGTCAATTCCTTACCCAACTTATGTCTGACAGTTTAAATATGTCATATTTTTTGTCTGGAACCACCCAGAATGTTGTGATCCTTATCTTATTTTAGTGAGCTTTTGAAAGGAAGTTAGGAGGAGCTTTTCCGCCATTGAGTCTTTTCTGTCCTTCGTCCCTAATTCGTTGCAGTCCTGAATCCACTTCACTTGTTGACTAATTGCCATCTAATTCTCGCATTACTCAGAAGTCTCGACTTGCCTGTGTCTGCTACCTGAAGTGAAAATTCAGATGCTACGTTTTAAAAAGGACACTGGGCACAAGGAACCGATTTCCCAAGTAAGTTATAAAGTTGTGGGCTTGGCATATCTGCAGTTTCATTCTTTGATCAGAATTTTACCTTTTCTCTGGATGTTAAGTCATGTAAGATGGTCATTTTCTGTGGTAGTGTCAAAGTGTTGTCGCAACGATTTGCGTATATTAAAGACTGCCAAATGCGATCCCGTATCATGCAATAACAATAAAAGATATGTAAGATCCCTTAACTTGCTTCAAATAAAATTGTAGAGAAATTAAAACAGCGTTCGCTTATATGTTGGAACCCCTTGTAAAATTTTGTCACCTGGTGTGAACTCAGTGACCTTACATTAATATCTGTAATATCACTTTAAACTTTTTATAAACGTCTTTCTCTAGGGGTGTCTGTAGTTATGGATCGTTAGAATTAGATGTGTTTTATTTAAACAAAATATGTTGTGAAAACTAAATAAAAATTTTAAATAATGAAGGAAGGAAAGAGTTAAGATATAATGAAAAGGGAATTGTAAAAGGAAAATAGAACGTAGAAGAATGATGGGAGATACTGATGTGAAAAATATAGCGTGTTTCACGATTGTAAATAAAATTTATTGTCGAAATAAACCCAATCCAACTGTATCATATTTAATAAGTTTATTTCCATGAACTAATGACATTTAATTTCACAAACGTTAGTTGTTTTTTCTGCGTTGCGTAATATGCTATTTCGCACAGGAAATATCAGCAGCTGCTGAAATCTAGGAAGTGTTAAGGAGTGCTCTTCTCAATCATCTCTTAAAGACAAGGGAGACGTGTTTGCTTTTGTCGTTGCTGCTTTTAGTGCAGAGAAGTTCACGGTTCGGTTCAGTGCAGGATAATAACTAGGGACTGCAATCTTCACCACGTCAACTGAGCACTCATATTCATGGTTGTGAGGGGAAAAGCAAAGTATTTCTAAACTCCACGATCTTCAATTAATAGCTTTTCGTGAAGAGGGAAGTGCGACTAAATTATCACTGGAATTTCAGGTACCTCGTGTTTGTATACACATTACAGAATCCTGTCTCTCGCTTTAAGTTGTCTGTCATGTAGCATCTTAATTTGATCTTCTTTGTGGTTAAGGTAGCTCCTTGCCTGCATAAAAATCAAATGTTTCCTTTCAAAGGTGTAGTATAACAACGGAGCAGAGATGTCATGATTAGCGAGAAAAGAGGTTTATGGTTAAATGAATAACTGCACCATTTTAGATATTTTCCATGGTTAACGTATAATATCACGTAGCAGACCACTCTTCATTTCATTTCTAAAATGGCGGTACTTCTATTCAAGACCCCAATATATAACAGTTCAGATACCGGATTAATTAAATCTGAAAGATGTGGGATTAGAGGTTTTCACTGCGGAAAGTTTGAAGTTGGCTGTCTTCTGAGTTGTTGTTCCGTGTAGTGATATTCATCACCCTGATGATAGAGGCAGGAAGGACCTCTGAAACGTCGGTAAACTTCTACCAGACTACATGGTCCAACAACGCAGAAGACAGCCATCTTCAAGTCTGAAGGATGTAACCTTATATTGTAGCCCAAATTTCTTCTGTTCTAACTTAAATTCCATAGAACAGAGTTGTTCTTGAGAAAGTAATATCTCTTTAGCTAGTCAGGAAATTTTATTATGGGAGCTGAAGTTTCATTATCCTTTTCACAAGTGTTCACCGCTGCTTCCTGTAATGTTTGTATATATAATACTACGTGGTGCTCTGGTACAGCAGTGGACCAGTTTCATCAGCCTCAAACATTACAGGAAGCACCGGTGAACATATATATATATATATATATATATATGATGGTCAGTTTCACGCACAGCCTAGCTTTTCTCCCAAGAAAATCCTAATTATTTAGCCTGTATAAAAAAGTGTCCATGTCTGTACGTCAGCTGTACCTTTTCAATTTATAAAGTATTTATTTGGATACCCGGAAACAGTATTAATTCGTACAGTTCCCATAACTACCATTGCTTATGTCAGCAATATGAACTATTTTTTAAGTAAACTATTATTAATTCCTACTCTTGTCTAATGATTATGAATGGCGAGTCTGTAAACATGCAACTGGAACTTCTGTGGTTTATTTTAAGTACGACTTAAGACTTTAGAAACCGAAAATAACGACAAAACATTTACATTAGGACTTTTGATCCTGATTCTGGGATTTTAGCGATAAGTAATGAATTAAATTAATGCTTACCACCAAATGTTTACTGCACGTTACTGAACATTGATGGCTGCAGGCTTATTGTGAAAACCGGGAATTTATAGTATCATCACAGAGGTTTAGTGGGTAATCATATGAACGTTTAGT
This sequence comes from Zootermopsis nevadensis, assembly GCF_000696155.1. Next base: position 153,454 of record NW_019060590.1, on the reverse strand, counting down.
TGAAACTCTCGTCTTCAGTGTAATTTCAGCAAAACGATATAAAGATAAATCTCGAAGCAATAGAATTGCCTGTCACCAGTACCTGTGAATATTTTTAATAATGCATTAAAATTATGTTCCTCGAAGAAAGCACGCCGAATATACTTCACGAAGTCTGTTAATAATATACAGGGCAACAATCACTATTCAAATGGGAACCAATTAAAATTGATTCCTGCACAATATGATCCAAAATAACAGCTACTAGGCGTTAAATCAAATACACACAAATATACTTGTATGTATATATAAGTCTTGTGTTAGATAGCGCACATTTGTCTTAAAATACGGGCCAAATTATGCGACATCAGATAATAAGCAGAGATTGGCTATTCCGACATTCACAATTAAATTACAACAGATTCTCCAGCATGATTTATTACACCATCATAACTACATAGAGGTGCGTTATTCTTCCAAAAGCTAATAGTCGCTCAGCTCGTTAGGAATATGTCCGTCTTCTATGGATCATGAAGTTTAATTACCTTAATATTTGAGTTTCTCTCGGCGGCGAGCGTGAAGATGGCTGTCTTCTAGGTTGTATCTCCGTGTAGTCCGATAGTTTACCAACGTTTCAGAGGTCCTTACTGCCTCCATCATCAGGACGATGATCGCCCTGATGATGGAAGCAGCAAGGATTAGACTACACGGCGCTACAACCCAGAAGACAGCCCTTATTTAATAACCATGCTTACAACTCGTATCTCGGCCCTATCTCTAGGTGTGAGGCCCTGTGTAAAGTTCTGCAACACGCAGGTTTTTAGGGCAATGGATTCATTAACTCATTGATCGACTACCAAGCTGCGATAGGCCATGACCCCTTATCAGCTCCTCGCGACTGCTTGTTCATTATAGTCATAGCTCTTCTCCATTTCTGGAGGCCGTCTTCACCATCCTCGTCTGAGGATCCGTTGTGCAGTGTTGCCAACAGAAAAATATAAATTCCCGTAGCTGTTGTGAATATTGTTACCGTCCAGAGGCTACAATATTGAATAGTGAAGATGTTGAAGGAAAAAGTGGAGACCTGATGCACTTCTTAGCCTAAAAGCCAATACAGCATAACAGGTGCTGTTCTTTGTTTACTTTAGACTTATTTTGTCCCTGGTTTATCTTCTGGGAACTTTTCTTATTTACTGCTTTGAGAGCAACGTGACTTTTCGACACATTTTTGTGTAGGTTGACTTGGAACCCATGCCTCAGAATCCACCCACCCACGCCATCTCTCAAGCGATCTTATTGTTCAAATGTGACATCTGAATTGGCTACGGTTCTCCTCCATTGTATTGGTGTTGGAAGGGTCTCCCATCAACTGCTTTTCATTTCTCTTTTTTGCTACTCTATTCAGTACCAACATTTTGTGGACACCTTTCAGCCATTCCCCCCCACAACATTGTCTCCCTGTTATATTCACGTGTTTCGCCGTGGGTGTGGAAGAGATGTGGCAGATGAAGACGTTTTATCTGAAAGAGATGGACCCTGTGATAGGCTTATTCTACCTGTTTCGGGTTGAATTGTCTTGACAACGTTTTTAGCCAGGGGTGCATAAAGTAGGCTTGATACAAGCGGTGTATTTTTTTTATAAATACCAGCAAATATTGTTGAAGAAAGTTATGTTATTATAATTATTAGCTTAGTATGACCCGTTAAAATTGACGGGAATGAACCTTTTTGTGTTAAAAGGTAATAGAATTTATTGGAGAATTATCTTTGCGAATCGCATCGGAAGTACAACATTTATAAAATTTATTTCGAAGTGAATTAAATGTGATAATATCATAACGAAAACTGAAGCCACATTTCTGCTAAAGGCGCCTGACCCCAGGGTCCAGACGCCCGCCAAACGCAGACTCCGTTAGACCCCACCACATGCGCCACCCAGGCCTCGTTTGCATTTCTTGTTACCACAGTTGCCACCGTTAAAAAAATTAATTTCCAATTTTTCACGCATGGCACGAAGTCAAGCGTGACGGAAACTGGCTGTTATAAGTTTATTATCATCGTATTACCATCATTATCACAGTATTTCTAACTTACTTGGATTTCAGAGCAAAAACATTCGTTTCGCCAAGTGATTTTTTACACAGCGGCGAATATGTAGACGGCTGCCTCCATTGTCAGTGTGATCCCATTGATGATAGAGGCAGCAGGGACCTCTTAAACGTAGGTAGACTTGTACTAAATTATATACACGGCGCTACAACCTAGAAGACAGAATTAATCAATTGGAATACTGTCCGTGAATAAAACTTCCTGGTAACCACCGTCCTTAAATTGGTCAGTAAGAGACCTAGATGAATGACAGATGTGCTGGTGCTATCATTCAGATGTAAAAATGTTGTAGAGCCTCGGGATTTCCAGACACGACGTTGACGGGAGTACACAGAGAACTAAACAAACCGGCGTATATTGTGAGATAATAAATATCCACGAAAATTAAACTTTAAGTAAGATGAAGTTTGAAGGTTTCAGAGCGTGGTGCGTTGTACTGTAAAAATTATTCTTTTGGACTTTGCCCATCGTCTAAAGTACAAAATTACAACGTTTAGAAAATTGGATTTTTTTTAGTAACTAGATAAAAATAGGGGGAAGAGAACGGAAAACCTATTTGTTTGGACTCCTCGTTAAGTAAGCCTCAGAACTTGCTCGGGTCCAGCAGTACCCAGCTTTTAAAACGTCGTAATTTTGTAATTTAGGCGATAGACAAAGCCCAATATAATAATCTTACACATCAACCAAAGAGACCGGAAACTTGACAGTTTCTCCTGAAGATCTGTTGGTTCTTAGTAGCTTTGCATTAGTCGACCTGCCATTTTTCTATTTGTTACAAGTATGAATAGCCGTGAAAGTCGGAGGACATTAATTTTGGGGTGTACAGAAGAATGGATCATTTTTTCGGTTTGTTCCGAATACGTATGGATGTGTCGGTGTCCCTTGAAGCAGTGACATTTAATAATATTTTATCGGACATGGCGAACGAGTGGTTACCACTACTGATTCGTATTCGGAAGGCCTGGCATTCAGATCTCGACACCGAGACAGTCTATCTTCGAGAATTTTCTTTCGCATATTGTAATTCAAATTAAGCCATTATTCTTCTTTAATCGTCCTATCATTCAGCACAAAATTGTCGTTGATTAAACCATAAATTAATAAATAATATTTCTACTACATAATTATTTATTTTAAAAATATGTGCTCTAGACTTATGTAGGTGAACTTATCAACCACCTCTTATCATCACCATATATTCGTAGATCTGTATTCGTGACATGTGTTTTGTATTTTAATAGTCTAATTCAATCTTTATTAGCCAAGTAACAAAAATGGAGTCAGTGCTAGCCTTCGAATGGCTGTAGACACGATCTCAACAGGCAATGGTCAAGGCTGTATTTCAGAGGTACAAAAGTCAATTTTTTAAGTTCGTGGAGTTTTTGATTCACTTCGTTGAAACTAAGCCCTACTTTCTGTTTCCTTTTTATTTTGTGGTATGCAGGAAGGTAGAACAGTCCGAAATCTGTGTCCGAAAATTACACCCTAAGACGTCCTTCATAACAACACCTACTTTAAGTTTAAAGGCCACAGTTCGCACTTTGATGTAAGAATATTTGTATCTTCTGATCTTTACGGTGCGCAGCTAAGATAAATATACGTGGTAGGAATATCAAACCATGAAACATATTTTGTCACACAGTGGTGAGCCTGGTATGTCATTATATTTGTTTTAGCATTAACAAGTCACGATTTTTTAATTTTTTATTCTTGTTAATGTTATTTATTATTTGGACATTTTCATTTAGGCCTAGAACCTTATTAAAGAACTGTCTGTGTTTCTTATTTAAGTCCCGGATGTCAGTTTTATAGACACTAGTTGAGAGATTGGCATGAATTAACTGCCATTAAAAACGAACCCCTTCTGGTAAATATTTTTAAAACCCCATCCCCTTAAGATACGTCTTAAGAGGGTGGGTTATTAGGATGGGAGGTGTGTGGAATTGGCTCAGAATTGTATTCAATGTCTGGCTTTCATGGTAGGGCTGTTGAATTTTAGGATTTGTTACTTCTTTTAGTTAATACAATCTATTTCTTATAAAAAGTGCTGAATAATTAAATGAATATACACATCAGAAGCTGTTTAAAAGTCGAAAGTTTCAGGGTAAGCAGGTTATAATGAAAATTGAAATGGACAGGTCATCCTGATCGCGAACGTTAGTGGTGCACATCGATATTTGAAGCGTTCGATGGCCCGAACTAGTTCTCACAGACTCTCTGTAATTTCTTGAGAGTCAAGGAAGATGAACGTTGAATGCACAAAAAATCGAACTGTTGATTCAGGATGAAGGAACTGTGCGTATCATAGCTGCAGGGTTAACCGCAGCCACCGTTGCGAGATGCAGAGACGTAGCACATGGACAGTGGCGGGCTTAACGGAACCATAATTTGAGTAAGTCTCACATCATCAGAGCGTGGCAGCGAAGACCAACTTATTCTCAGACTTGTTAATACAATGGTAACTTATCCGATTAAAATCGCTTCTCTTCATTTTCTATTCATAAAATCTAATTTTAAACTTTCTCTTTTTGTATGGCTTATCTAGATTAACACGACTTTCTTCTGGGTTATAGTGTCGTGTGATATAGTAGACGTTTATTGATGTTTCAAAGGTTCTTGATATCTCCATCATCAGGGCCAGTGGTATTCAACCTGGGGGTACGCGAAGACATCTTAGGGGATACGTGAAATTTAAAAAAGTATTATTTTATGATAAACACTGAAAAATCAGGGCCAGATACAATATATTATTTTGGATGCAATTTATTTAATTTATTTTAGATGTAGATTATATACTATGTATAACTTGAATTATACACCAACAACTTTGGGGGTACAAAGATAAACAGAAATTATATCTGGAGGTACGCGAACAAAAAAGGTTGAATACCACTGATCAGGGCGATGACAAAAAGTGCTTCTTAAACCTAGGTAAATTTTGTTCAGACTGCACGGCGCTACAACCTATAAGACAGCTACTTGTCGCCTTGAAAACCTCATATATTCTGTAAGCTGTGTACTTAACTTCTGTGTTAGCCCAAACAAAGTTAAGTCTCTAATTTGTTTTAAATTCACTATATATCTTGTTATTATTAATGGTGTGTGACTACTAACAATTTTGTACACACATTCTAGAATCCGCGAAGTCCCTTAATAATTTATCTTCAAATATTAATGAATAATCTGTAAAATATTTCTCTAATTGATTAATAATAGTCTGCCGCTTTCCATTAGACAGTTTCTTCAGTATGTGGTAGACTACTAAAATAACTTGAATTTACTTAACGAAACCTAAGCTTATCGTCTTAACATCTGGAGTTTCAAACTGCATTAAACCGTAAGTTCTAGCACATTTTGTCTGAAAGCGTAATTCATTTCTTGAGAGTTCGTTGTAGAAGCCAGACGATCTATTAGGTCTAATGTTTTCAGTTTTGTGTAAACAGACATGGCCATATTGTAAGCACTAAAAGTCAAATTTGTGATAATTACAGCATATTGCAGCTATCACTGAACGTCATGGTCGTAAGGTTAGCATTCCTACGTCGTATTCGAGAGGTCCCGAGTTAAAATCTCGGTTCGGAGACCAGCTATACTTACAGAGGTTTTTTATTTTTGTCCTCAATTCTTCCTTCCAAATGCCGGGTAGTACGTAAATTAGGTCACAAAAGCTTCCTTTCATACCCTTTAAAATTCATTATCATCCTCTCATTCGAAGCTGTATTGTCTGGGCCTCTGAAAGCGTCGTTGAATAAACTACAAATAAATTTATGACAGTCTGAGACGTGTTATTTAACAAGTGGAGCTTGGACAGGTTAAAAACACTGAGTTACGTGGTTCTGATAAAGATGACTTTGCCTGAGATTGATTCGCGCTGCTTATGTCTACATAGTATCCTAACTGTACTCGTGAGAATTTCGTATCTGACGACGACCGGGGTGTCAGCCACAAGGTCGCGACGTTGGTGCGGGCTGCAGGTGCCGTTCCGTAGACCACTCACACCTGCGCCATCTGCAACACGCGATCCGGATCACTGAGCCGTCGGTATTGCAGCTCACCGTAGAACAATTTTGGTTAAGCCAGATGGACGTCTTTGTGGTACAGGTTATATCCAGGTGGTCCATTAAATTATCTTAAGCTACGAAATCCGAAAGTTCATAACTGCCATCACAAAAGCTTGCTCTTGACCTTAACCTCTATTCAGCACAAGAAGTTCACGAATCCACATATTATTTCTCGTCCCAGAATTACTCTTTCCGAGTGATCGCTGGTTTGTTGTAGAGGTTCAATACAAACCAGTCCGAGAGCGACTACAGAGTCAAAGTTTGTTAAGAAAACAAATCTCAATGCGTCATTCGCACGTATTGCGTCATAAAATTTTATGAATCCTCTAAGAATTTACCAGAGGGTATCAGTTCATATGGGGATGTTGAGAAGCATCTTATACCCCGGGGCATTTCTATGTTGCTTTGGTTCACTCCGGCTTAATTCTTAATTATGCTTTAACTCCACTTCTACTGTCTTATTTCCTCATGAAGTGGTGCTTGGATACAGCGATGACTTTTGCTTTAAGAAGTAAATTTCTATATTAATAACGAAGACTATAATGTGTGTAATTTTACCTTTGCGTCTTCTGCAGGTACTTAACATTGAAAACTTCAGCTTTTGCAGTAATATTCCTTGTAATTTGTGCACAAGTAACACTTCTGAACACTTCGGCAACGCTCGATGCTCGGTCCGTGTCTTATGGACGGTCACGTGTGTGTATGGTATTAACTACCGTACACGCAGAGGCTGTGTGTGGTAAGCTTACAACTTCGATGTGGCAAACGGACGAGTTTTGTAACGGGTGTACGTGCCTTGTATATTATAAGAAGTAAGCCTAGAATTGAATGAATATTTTACGAATAGAAATTTTGGGAATGCCTTGAGGCGATCATGTGACACCGTAAGATTATTATGGGAGAATCTTATTAATACGAGTTGGAAAAGTCTGGGTCTGAGATTGCAATCTGGGGAAGACAAATGCAGATAATATTTCACTCTGCTCCTTAAAGGCACGTTGTGTTTCTTTCCTAATTACAGGAAGATGTAGGAGAAGAGGAAGGTTGCAGAAGGGGAAGGTGTAATAAAGCGACAAATCTACAGGGGATTATCGAATTATGGCTTTACTTAAGCTTGGTTATGTCCCACCTTCAAGAAACTTGATTCAAGCATGTAGAGAAGGACTATTTTACATTTTTATACTTTCAGACTTGAAGGAAACAGGAAAGAAATTAGAATCCGGTACAATAAGACGATTCTACTAGTTTATTTTATTTAAACTCGAAATTAAAGCGACTGTACTCCCTTGGGATATTTTCGGAGTCTTCTGTTTAAATAAGAACTCCAACCAGTTACTTTATTGCAGCTTGCAACATAGATGTTTTTAGTTACACAAAATCAAAGATGTATCTTGTTTCGAGAGCCATAAAAGTTTAAGTTAATAGTCTAATTGCTTTATATAAAGTTATTAACATAATCATTATCATTATTATTTGTTCTTCGCCCTATATGCAAGAAATGAACGCAGGTCATGTTAGTCTGTCTGTCCGCATGATTAAACTCGAGAACTGCTGACGGATTTAAATGATATTTGGTATGCTATGCCATTGCGGTCTACCATAAAACTGTGTTTTTAATTACCTACAATCAGTAATACTAACTTGGTGGGCGACGAAAATTATGAGGTAGGCTCGACACTAGCGTTACTCCCTCGCAGGTGAACGGCCGAATTTTTAATAAACTTCTGTATGCATATGTATAAGACTAAGAGAGTTGCATTTCCACACATCTCTGATCTCTCCGTCTGTATGTGACATCTGCCCGGGTTTGTTCTTTTTCTATGTCATATTTACATGTTAATGAAGTGGCCACCTTAATATCTGTACCGGCCTCGTAATTTTTGACGTCTTTCTGATAATCTTGACATTGTTGGTTTGTGATTGTACACTATTTTTGGTCATCTGCTTTTTTTTTATCAGTTCTGTCAAAACAGTATTTCCATATTTTTTCCTTGTTTCTTAATAGGTCTAAATTTTAGATTTTAATTCTCTCACGTATTTAAGATTTTTATATAATCGTTTATGTATTCGTGTTCGTGTATATTTTGGTTTAAGTTTACGGGCGTTTCGGAGGCGCTTACTGCCTCCAACATTGGTGCTATGAGCCAGAAGACAGCCATATTTTGTGTTAACATGCATATATTGCTGAAATAAAATTTGGGAAATATCGACCATTTACGTTGGAACATTTCATATATATCTTGTTAAATAGCATATAAAAATATATTGCTGACAACAGTACTAGATACTAAGACGACGAAAACACCCACATTTATCTAATCCTGATAACATCCGTTCGAATCTGAAGAATGATGTTGCATTTATCTTGATATTAAAATCACGTTTAGGTAGTTCATTACTGATGTAGCTCTCTAACTGCACCCTACATGTGCAACTGTTCAGTTATCTGTCGATTTTATCTAAAAACCTTTTACTTTGGTCAAATACCCTTTCTATCTAGATCATATGAAACCACAGTTTTGCCCAGGGGAAATAGAATAACATTCAAATAAAAAATATATTTTTCCCATTTATTCTACTCATATTTCACAGAAGTTAAGAGATAACACGGAAATTTCACACTGAGTGACCTTTTAATGTGAATTAATCCTCTATGCGTCTAGACATATAATTATACAATGCATATATTTTTATGAGGCAGCATGTAAGTTGTTTGACTAACAAATAAAACCAAAGTAACTACATAATTGACATAATTTTAGCCTAAGAAAAGCAGTATTTTCGTTTTAATTACCTATCTTGAAGGCAATGTCCCGAACATGCGGTTAAATTTAATTATTTGTATAAGTTCACAGTTGGAACTATAATTATGGAATTGGATTTCTTTAGTGGATGATATCGTCATTATTATAGTGGACACCCCACAGCGGATGCAGAAAAATGTAGCTGGAATATCAATACATTGCTATAGTAGCCGTCACCAAATTGCATGCTACAAGGCCACAGGACTTCACCCCCGTTACCACGCGGCTGTAAGTCAACAATACAGAGTTCCTAATTTTGCTACGTTGCATGTCTTGAGTTTTCTCTCGCCTGGGCTCTGCTATTGGTCTTCAACCTTGAGAAAATTAATTTAGGCTATATTGCTTTTTTCTACTCAGTTGGCTAATTCTTTTGCTTCAGTTTCGAACTGGTCCATTAAAAAGAACCCTCATCGCGTGAGAGTAACAAAAGTCGACGAAAGACTAACTAACTAACACTAACAAGAAAATTCGTTTTGTAGAAATGAAATATAAAGGCCATTAAAATGGATCTTAATAAAATAGAGTGTAATGGTTTGAAGAGCATCGAATTGTCTCAGGACAGGAGCCAATGACAGGAGCTTGTATACACGAATTTAATAAAAAGCGGGCTATAGGCCCTACTTTTTGACCAGCTGTGAAACTATCAACTTATCAAACAGGATCCTGAATCGTGTAGGTAGTTCTTAGGCATGACTGGAAAGTTTTTGTTAAAGTAGTAAGAATAATGAATCCCTTCTGCCACGTGATCAAAGATGTAATTAGGGAGAATGTAGTGTTCGTAGCATATACTGGCTTCTTGCAAAGAGTCCTGTGCATGTTAAAATAATGACGGCACACACGTAGCGTCTTGCAAAAAAAAAAAGATAATTTAAAGACACAAGGATTGAATATCCTACATATACATATTCAGTAGACCTATTTGAAAGTTTTTGACGGGGATGATTATTCACATAGCTGGTACGATTATTAAATCTAGTTTTATAAGTCCTCGATATTTCGAGAATACCATTTTGTATTTTCTTCGCTTTGTATTAGCGTCTACATGTTTCTAAGTGCCGCTCCGAAGAATTATTGTTCGCGATATCGAGGTGAGGAGATCGTTAAATTAAAGCCGAAGTGAATTTGAAGTAGTTAGCCCCTTCAGCAGGGGGGCCCTAGTAAGAAAACCTCAGTGGGGGTTCTCCAGACCGGCTGAGCTAAGGGCCCAGTCGTGAGTGGAGCAGCAGGGGAATTCCCCAACAGGGGGTCCCTAGCATTGCCCGACAAGAACTGCTATACGTATTTCACAGTCCCACTATGTTATTGTAAATCCTCGTGGCTCTATTCAAGAGACATTCATAGCATGACTTGAGGTCTTCATCAACAATATGGGGACTTTTGTTGTTTTTGTTGTTTGCTTGTTCTCTCTCTCTCTCTCTTACCTCCAGGTGGCACCAAAGACGATCTACAACATGGTCTACCGTATTTGTACATCCAGCTATTAATTTAATGTATCTTTATGTTAAGGTATCAAAACAAGACACGCAAATTAATTGCTTTTGATTGTGAAAATGTTGCTATATTATAAACCCACCTTGGTATGTAAGAAGGACAGTGAAGCCTTTTTCTCCTCCCTTGGTGTCGTTTCCGACATGAAGAGACTATTCACTGTCATTTGTCTCATTCCTTTTAGTTGTTGGCTCGTAAATAGAAATTGCAGTTCCTTTAGATTCGTTTAGAATTTAACCGCCATCAAATTAATTACTGCTTACAAGTGCTACATAATGTTACGTTGCTTGATGTCATTCATAGGAGATATTGGCCTTCCAAACATATTGTTATGGTTTCAGTGTTTGGAACATTTAAAAGTTCTCAAACACTTTGAAGCCGAAGCTCGCCGGAGTATTATTCAGTCCGTACCTCAAAGGAAACGCAACACTTATTTATAAATGAACTGATTAATGTTGTTTAAAGAAATAATCCCTGTTTACGCTGAGAATCACATGAAGCCAAAAGTACAAAGTGCATATTTACTGATTGTTAAAGAAGCCGGTACATACAGTTACCACTCGGTTTTAAAAAGTTAATAAAATACAATTACAAATAAAATAATTAGTGACAGAGGGTCTAACATTTATTTACTGTAATTGAATTCTAAATTAGTGCAATTTTTGCCTTTTTTAAGAAGCCAGCCCAAATTACATTCAAAAAACCAAATTTTGTTACACAAAGGACATTAACACCGGGAACTGTAATGGGCCCGCAATTATTCAAGGCAAGCAACTTGTTCACCGGTGTAACCGCTGTTTCATGTGGGCACATGCTACTTTTTATGCGTGTCCATCTTTGTTATACATGCGGCATTCAATTAGAGGATAATGCTGGCTTTCACAACAGTCTCCACTCCTGACAGTTGTTTTGTCCAGTTCTCATAAATCAACGATTCGCTAACAAAACAACTTTATTTTACGAACGCAGTGTTAATGTCCTGTTTCACTGAAGTACTGTCTGTCTGAGTGGAGATTTGGCTCGCCCTTGTCGTCATGCTGAATATCGTCTTATAAACATTGTTCCTTATTAAATATTTTCCCACTGTTGGAGAAATCTGCATGATATTAGTTATTATAATACTATGAAATAATAAAAATACAAGGATGAGACAAAACACTAGAAGACTAATGCTAAATTAAGAGTCAGCTATGTCAGAACGGCCGGACGCCCGAGTAGATAGGTACGTCCCTTTGAATGTCGAGTCAAATTCTTCGCTCAAACATACATTACTGAAAAGGGATATTTTGCCAGTTTCTTGTTTTAATTCTGGAAATTTAACACTGTAGGTCTACAAACTGATATTTAAGTAATCACAATATCAAGACTTTACTGTAACAGTTTGGATAACTGGTAATTTGATTACAGGTTTCAAATCAGCACAAAACGTCAATACTTTCACCTTCGCAAATTTTATACTCATAGGCCGATGGTGGGAAAATTGAGACGAATTCATACGCTTATGATATGACCATCTTCCAACGTACGCCTAAATCGACTCTAGACCAGATACCCCGATTTTAATTACATTTAATAACGGAGAATTCTAAAAAATTGTCAAGCCATTCCGTGTTTTAAGTTATAGATTGGAAACTTTTTACATCATTTCAGATAATTGACAACGGATATATAGATTGATCTTATCTACCTTAATTTAATACACATAAAAATAAGTTATAATGATTTCAGCTTGTTTTAATAAAAATTTACTACAGTATTAATAAATTAAAATTTATAATCATGATTAAAGATGTCATGTGCATTTCAGTTTAATTGTTGTCCCTTATTTATCCTACCATTTATAGGCCTATGTCAATTATTCCGGTACGTGGATTTTGAAAATAGTTAGTAAACTTGAATGTCCCTCACCGTGAGAATGTCTCTACTATAGCTTCCTGTTACATTCCAAGAAACGTCGAAAATATTTTAATTATCTGGCGAATGTTTAAGAGTCCCCGTGCAACCTGGAAATGCCGCCAACATTGCAGTCTGCGTCGAATTCCGATTCAACAGGTTGCTGGTAGAACTTCTATAAACTTTTCTCCGTACGTTATTTAGGGCTGACGTAGTTGTCAGGCGCAAGGGATGCGCACGCAGATCTCTACACGTGGCGAATGTATTCTACACGTGAAACAATTTATTGCATGTTTCCATGTTTACATATGCGCGCTCATGAATCTAGAATTTTTGAAATTGCATTTATTATGTATAAGGTAACAAGTTAATAGCATGGAAAGTCTAAAGTAATCTACGTTTATGAACACTGACGAATTTTAAGAATTTTTAGTGATTTGACACATAAAGTTTAATGATTGTGTAAAACAATGTCGTGTTAAAAAATAGACTAGGTCATCTTTAAACAATGATAATGATTATTATTATTCTCTTAAAATCGAAACAATTATATTAACATGGTTAACAATGGTAATGAATAAAAGTGGTTGGATAACAAAGTATATGTTTAGAAAATATGATGTTTCTATGTAACATTGTAGTTTATTTAACAGCTTCCTCTCAACTGCATAACTTATTTAGCGTCTAATGGAAGGGTGACTGTAAATAGCTATTAATAATTCGAAGTAAAAGGAAAGTAAGTTCTTTCTTAACATTTCCCTGCAACTACTGAATAAAACACAAAATGCACAGTTGCCTTCCATGTAGACGATTTTAATTAAATTTCTAGATAGTTTCTTCAGTTCACCTTGGCACATTCTGGGACGATCGTAATGTCTTCAGACAGGTCATGGCTGTTTCTTTCAGCGTCTTCCTAAATAGTTCATCTAACACAATCTCCTATCGGAAGCTGTATAGTCTGTGCAATGCAGTTAATTAACTGATAAACAAGCAGACAAGAGAAATATCACATATTCATTTGTATCTTATTATTATTTCTTATCTTATCACAGTTTTTTTTTCCTGGTATTTATCCTCTTGAACTAGACGGGCTTAAAGTTCAGACTGTAGCCCTTTCTTATTGCCTTCTTGGAATTGTTTGCAAATATCTTTTAGCCAGTTAGTTACAGTTTCTTTGGCCCAATTACTGGTATGGCAAGGTATTTCATATTATACATTCGCTAAATTTCTGGGTTTTATATTAATTTTTTTCAGTCTATTTCTTTATTATAATTTTGTCCGATGGTAATGCTACATCTATTAGTTGCTGCTGTTATTATTATTATTATTATTATTATTATTATTATTAAATATAAGCAGGTCCTTGCCCAAGTGAAGTTCGTTTAAACTTGTCTGAAGTGAGAGAGGGACGTAATTGATGAATGTCGTAATATAGAAAGTGGTGTGCAGATTCCACTGTTACAAGACAGACGCTTACACTGACATCCCATGGTTGTGCGTGATTCCAATGCATAAGCTTCGTTTATGATCCAAACACGCCAACCACGAAGAACCACCATCTTAACATTTTAGATGTTTTCTGGCCTGTGAACTATAAGCCTACTGCTTTGCATGTGTTGGATTGCCGTTGAAATTTTAAAGTGTAGTGAAACAATTCTATAGCCTATTAATACAATTTGTAACCCATTGCAGAAGCACATTAGTGACCGTAGCAGGGCAGAACGAAAGAAAAAATAGATTGTTAGATCGCGTGTAGTTAATAGGTAAACCACGTGGTTTCAATGACATCTGCAGGTTAGTCGTAGTACTACTTCAAGAAATTTAATTACGGTACAGTTAGGATTAAACTTTTAACAACTCAATCGTAGGCCTAAGTCTTATGTATCAGACAGAGCAGGTGCGAGAACGGTCACGTGACTGTCCGATCGATGACCCTGTTGTCAAGAGCAGATGCTGCGAAGAGAAGACTGTGGAAGAATGTCTTCCATCCTTCTCTTACCACGTCATGCTCTATCTACTCGCTTCTCACGGCCGTTTGGTGCGTCCATTGGGCTTCTTATGGTCACTAAAGTGAAATGGTACATAAACACCAAAGGTAATGAGAAAAAAGTTTTTGCTTTCCCCAGTATCGAACACCTACTTTGTGCACTCAAACCAACAAAAATTTCATTTATGACTACTGAAAGCAAATATTCAATTACGACGTGTTATTATGAGTTAAAATTAATCTCATCCTATCTGATATTTATGGTTCTTTCTCGCGGCGATGAAGATGTTAATAGTGGTCGTCTAGAATGTAGTCTTTTAGATAATTACAGACGATATTAGTTGTATTTTAGTTTGGGTGGGCCCCAGTCGTGGTCTGAACTCGGTGCAGGACGAGGAAAACCTCTGGTCCGTGACGCCATAGTTTTGGAAGAACGTATCACATCCATCTTCAGGGTGAAGTTACTTCATACTAGTAACCACGTACAGGACTTAACGGCGTCACAGCCGGGAAGACCACCGTCAAGATCTTAATCGTCGTGAGGACATAATCTCATGTAGGAAAATTACTGCCTTTGTGGTGAAATCAGACCCCAATTGTACAATAGCAAGTCACAACACGGACTGGTATTTTGAGTAGTGAGAGCTACAACTACGTTCATTATTTGACTAGAGTTTCCACAGCATTGCTCCGGGGAAATTCAACAAGTGTTTAAATTTCTTATAAATCTTTACTGCCCGAAAGCTTACCATGGACCTGATTATTCTATGTTTCGGTGAATTTCGCCGAAGCTCGAACACAGGGTTGTTTTCGGGTTTGTGGTCCTAGTTTTTGTAATACCCTCTACTAAAAAGAATCGTCTT
The DNA here is from genome assembly GCF_000696155.1 of Zootermopsis nevadensis. The sequence continues at coordinate 138,270 of NW_019060590.1, read as the reverse complement.
GGTGCCGTTATTATATCGAGCTGAGTTTCCGAATAACTGATATCACCCTCAGTGGGACCCAAACTCAGGACAGTTTTACGGAGTTGTGTTCTTTTTAAAATCTCTTCCTGATCTCAAGAAATAAGCTCCCAAGGCCAGAGAAAAAACGTATTTTCTATTTTCGAGAGGTATACACGGACACACAATATCAAGGGTCTAATCTTCCCAATACTAAAAGTTGGTTCCCGAAACGTCGGTTTACTACGGTAACCAGTTAACACGGCTGATTGCCCAAGAAGATTTTATTGATTGTACTCGCCGCGAAAGTCTCAAATAATATACTCAGGAGTTTCTAAAGAAACAAGTATTTGTTTTTCATTATTTGTACTATGAATATTACAGGATATAAACCCTAAATAGGAATAGTGGATGCCATGTTTTACATTTGAGAGGCAGCCTGCGACATTTGATGAATCGTGTGAAATACTGAGCCAGATCT
>NW_019060590.1:85037-137750 GCF_000696155.1 Zootermopsis nevadensis | reverse complement strand
GCACAATTCGTACTGACGTACAGAAAAATATTTTTCATATTGCCACACAAATAAACATAGTTATTCAGTAGTTCCTACAATCTATGATAGGAAATTTGTATTTCAATCATTTGAAATTCTTTATAGAAGCGTGTGTTATAATCTCCTATTTATGAAGGATGGAGCCCGATCGTCCTCATTATGAACGTAGAATATTAGAGAAATTATTAATTTGTGTTATACTACGTATTTTAAAACAGGATACCTGACATAAACTCTACGAAATCTTGTTCTAATTTTTGTTTATCCTCGCGTGTTTTGTGTTTTCCACACTATCGATTTACTGTGTTTTATAAACCGCGTCACGCCTGTAGAGTGCACTGATGATATTTAGAATGCACCCTATATAGATGACAGTGAATTCTTGATCAGATTTGTGATGCCTCGGTGGAGATACGATCAGAATTAGTCTATTTTTTCCCCCTAGCAACCGCATCTGATAGTTTCAAGCGCTCTCAATTTGATACGCAAAGACTGTCAACAAACATCACAGCAAAGACAGGAATAAAACGAAGGAGGTTCTGATTACCATGGCTGGTCGGACGAGCTCTGTGGCCCATGAACCTCTGCAGTGGAATCACTTCCTATGGAGTTCTGGGAATTCTGTTTCGGTACGAGGAATGCTGTGTTTTGTCTCCTCGCAATGCATCACGGTAACAAAAACAGTAACGAAATTTAAGAGTGTGACACGATCAAGCTGTTAATGATTTTGCGTATATTTGCGGTAGGTCTTGATCACTGGAGCGCACGGGTTTTTCAGGTACGACGTAACAACTAGAGCAAATATAAAGCAACATAGCCTCTTTCTAGACGATGATATGAGATAATCATTTGCGGTTATTCTCACCGATTTTAATACCGATAAGTTTAAGCGAGATTCGTGAGCAGCAGTGAAATATATCTTTTGAGAAGAATTTTGTTTCTTCCTATCTATCCGAAAAAGCCCCAGTGAAATTAATTCTTGCTATAACATTTGTCTTGTGAAATAAAGCTAAATTAAGATACGACATTACAGTTGGTGATGCGTAGTACTCAGATAGCAAAAATAAAAATAAGTCCGGAAGGACTTTAATGCTGGTAATGTATTAAGTTGTCTAATTTGTGAAGTCAAGAACAAGAAGATAGAAACCGAATAGGCATTTGTGCTCACTATTAGCTAATGTAATGAGATTAACTTGGCGATTGTATACGAAAATTTTTTTACTTTTCGGTTTTCGTGGAAATTTCAGGACTTCATTAAAGACAGAAGCAATGAATTATGAATTTATCGTTTTTGGTTAACTGTTATATTGAAAGATGTAAAAGAAATTCCACTTTCAAGGCATAAGTATAGTGACTCAGTTGAAATTTTAACGTAAGATCTACGATTGCTAGCCATATGTTGCATCTTGATGATAAGATACACAAACTAAAACTGACTTTTCTGCATGGATTACACATTTATTCTTAGCTTTCCCTCCACTGTATAAGACAGGTTCGTCTTACGAGGGAGGAAGGTAGAAGCCTAGATATGTCTTTTTTTATTGATGAATTATACTAACTTTTATACGTAACTACAGTAGATGTACATACAACCTAATAGTCAAATTACTATTTTACTGGAATATCTCATATTAACACTTTGAACCCGAAGCTCATCAAAACAATATTGTAAACATTAGCTCTTACCTCAAAGAAAACATGACTCGTTGTCACTACAAAGATTAAGTGGTTGATTCTGTTTAGGGAAATAATTGCTGTTTCTTCTGAGAATTGTACTGATTCAATAAATGCACTCTGTGGGCAGAATTTGGAGTTATCGATTGTTGGGCTTTAAACAGATAACCGTTTTCTGAGCGGATGACTGGGTATCACTTCCAGACGTTATATTACGTAACAGATCTCAAGACTACCAGGAGAAGAGAAATACGCAGTGTAGCTGTTGCGACCTATTTAAAGTACTTTACTCCTGTCATTTTTCTCGTGGGATCGACTAAAATAAAAGTTTTGTTCATTAAAAAGGATTCCCTGACCAAAATCCGAGTCGATAACTTCTGGAACATAATTCAGACTTTACCACTTTCAGCATCCGTGCTGCGCGTAGAACCTACGTGTTTTTATGCGAGTAGTTTCTGAACTCTATCTTCAGATTTATTTTTACTGATTTATTCTAGGTTCGTTGTTATAAAGTACCGAGTCGCTGAATTGGTTATTGTCTATTTGCTGACAGACTCTGCTATACCAGATCTGCTTTAATAGAATTGAGAAATTTTGTAACGAACTTAAATGGAATTGAACCGGTATTCTGTTGAGTGAGTCCACTTAGCAATATGCTAGAAGAACTTTTCCATATTGTCTGTATTAGCCTTTTATTTTTCATACAATATCCACTTTTATCTCCTGATGGATAAAGAAGTAAAGCCACGTGTTCTTATAATCACCATTATCAGCTCTTCTAGGGTAGGTCTTGTGAAATTATGAAACAGTTGGTAGTACTCCTTGGACGAGCGATGGCATTATAATATTTTCTGTAAGCTCAATAATATATGATCTAGTTGTCATGGATTATTTTAAGACATAAAAGAATTTATGGTGTAAGTGAACAGAACTACGAAAACATAATTGTATATGTGTAATATATTATAATTATAATCTGGATTCACCAGGCTTGGTGAAGTAAAAGTCCAAGGTTCTATTGTCGGCTAGGATGCCGGCTGACTGAAAATGTAATCGTTTTCGGTCCTTCCAGGAAAATATTTTGACTAAGATATTGTCTGGAAATAAGTCACGCAAAATCCCCTTCTGTCTTCTATACACTAAGACCAAAGAACTTAACTACGGGCTAGAATTCGGATCGGTTATTTCGAAAGATCTTGCTTCAAAAGTTCTAGCCACTAAACCTCGAAGGTAAAGTTACCTTTATCTTCTTAAATGGGTATCGGCAATATGTTCACGCACATTGAAACTCAGTGTTACACGTACCTAAATGTGTGGTTGTAGTCGTCTTAACATTAATTATTGCTAGAACGTGTAATCCGTTAGGTTAGGCTCAACACGCTTCACAGTTGTCTCAACTCGGCTCTCGTGAGGTGAGCTTCTTGCCTCAGGGCGTTTGAATTCGTGATCGGAAACTCGACTCTAATTTTTGTGACGTATTAACCTGAATACGGTCTAATTACTACAAAATTATCAGCATAGTTTAGATTTGCGTAGAACGAAAGAAGAATTTTTCTATATTATACTACTGTGCTACACTACCAACTTTATCACATACTCTTTTGTGGCAATTATTTTTTTAATAGCATAAGAAAACAGATTTCAGAGTCATCGTAACTGTCCCATATCAATACTGCTGAAATTCATATAATAACACGTAAACAGATAAAAATTCTAATTACTTGTACTTAAATAATATGTAGTAAGGGAAGTGATGTACGGAGCATGTAGCACATACGGGGATATAAGAAATATGTTCAAAATTTAAGTTGGAAATCGTTAAGGAAAGTTACAACTTGGGAGACCTAGTAATAGTCTGGAGGACAGATTATTTCAAATATTGCCACAAAATTAATCAGTAACTAATTCCTAAATTGATAAACATATTTTTATTCTAATTACTATCACAAGTTCAAAGATGGGGGGAGTTTTCTTATGTTGGCACTAACTGCTATGTATGAACACTGTTGTTCACTTGTTTTAAAATGGCGACAGTACAGGAAAAGGAACTTTGTGTGGGCTGGTTTATTACAATAAAATTAACAACGAAGGTGCAACAAAACTTCAGGATGGATGTTACGTATGAACGAGGTCCGCCTTCAAGACAAAACATTAAACGATTATGTGATCGGCTCACGGAAAGAAGCAGTGTGACTGGGAGAAGACCACATGTATCCGAAGGCCAAGTTGAAGCAATAAGGTGAGCTTCCCAGCGCAGTCGTACAAAATCATCATACATCACGGAAACAGAACTCGCTTCTTTTACTTTAAAACAGCACTCAGAATAGCAATATATTAATCAATTTATGGGTTACTGCTGTTTAATTTCGTGACAATATTTTGATACACCCTGCATCATAAAAGAGGCTAGTGCGTAGACTGGCTTCATCTGTTTCAGTATATGTTCAGATGATGGGCTGTTGTGAACGTGACAATTAACATTTAGGTTAATTCAGTGATTTTTCACTATTATAAATATATAATAGTACCTGATATTTTCAACAGTTCTAGTAAACAAACAGCCTTTATGGTTTCACATCACAAAGTTTGTAGTTTCGGTGTCCGTTGAATATGAAAAGCTAATTTACAATAACATTTAATTTTGTAACATAGTGATATATGCGAAAATAAACCGGAATGGGCCTATTATCAATATTTAAACTTAAATGAATACCAGGTTTGTACTGAATAGACTTACTTAGCACGTTTAAATACTGTGTAATTGTGTTTTTGATTATTATTCCCTTGACGTTTCTCAAGCTTCAAAACTAGGTGCATTTGAAGGATAAGGATTAAGATAATGATAATGATAATGATAAGAATAGGAACAACCGTAGGAATAATCGTCATATTTCGTCGCCACAATTTCCATTAACCTCGCGTATAGGAAACAGCGTAAGAGAAAAAAGAAGGAACAAGTTATACGCAGAGTTACCACGAATGGTGTGAAAGCCGAAGCTGATTGAAGTTTGTGAAAATCGCTGAACCACGGAAGCAGAAAACGCTCGTGGGTAATGCTTGTAACTAAATTGTGTTTATTTAAACAAGAAACCACCAAGATAATCGTGACTTTTATTTCCTTCGAACTTGAAGGTGTTCTTTTCTTAAGGCTGTAAATTTTTATCCTTACCTTCACAAATGTGAAGTAGAGTGACGGCCGAACGGCCACTAGGAAGCGTTGCGGTCGTTTTATCCCAGATTCCTCTCAGCAAAGTTTCCCACGCTCTTAAGACGAGCCACACTTTGGTGAAGAGATGTGACACACGACACGCCTCGGAATTCGCTGGCCACGAACCGATTCCACTGTGATGAGTTTCCGATTACTCTGTGCGTCAGTTGCGGTTTCTTTCTAGATATCGATCTCTCGTTTCGTTTACACGATTTTCACAGAGCCTATTCCATTTACAAAGGAATGCTAATAATATACATACAAATGTTGCGTACGTGTAGTCTGGTAGTTTACAGATGTTTCAGAGGTACTTACTACCTCTATCATCAGGGCGATGAATGCCTTAATGATAAAGGCAGCGTGACTCCGAAACGTCGGTAAATTTCTACCATACTACACTGTGCAACATCCTAGAAACAGTCATCTTCAGTATTTTGTATGTTGATGTGATTTCATGAATATTGTGAGGTCACATATAAAAGATTACTTAAGATTTTTATGAACAATTTGGCTTATTTATTGAATTTATAGGCCATATTAGTATTTTATCACCAATGTAGATTGCACAGAGATTATTTTAATGCAAAAAGTACTGATGCCGAATGACAGAAGAGATGAAACCAACAAACGTACAAACACGACCTCCTCAGTACGAGCTAAATTTTGTTCACTTCGTTCGAAAAGCGTATAGAATATATGAAGCAGCCTAGTTGACAGATTGATAACCACTCTTATTATATTTCTTATCCTAAGGTTTTCGCGGTTGAGTTTCAGTGAACAGCTCTGGCTTTCGGGGACTGACGGCTTCAAGTTTTGAAAGTTATCCAACGTTTCGACAAGCATTGCAGTTGCCATCTTAGGAGTGAATATTTATAGGTTGGGCGTGCTTACACAACCGTCCATACAATATAAATTTGCCCTAAAGATGTCAACTGTAGTGTTCGCCCAAACGATGGATAACTTTCAACATTCAATGCGGCTTATCCTCGAAAGCCGAATTTTGAAGTCGTTATATTTCACACTGAACGCACAGAAATGATAGAAAGTTCTAGTGTTTATCGAGAAACGAATCGGAGACTGGGAAACAAGTCCCTCTCAAGGCTGTAACTCTTGTTTACACTTCAAAATAGTGTCCATAGCAAATTTTAGTTCGTCCCTCCTGGTCGTCCTTCCAGTTGACACTTTGTCATAACGCCCTCGTCGGAAGAAATCACCAGGGGGCTGCCCCCCGTGGGGTAGCGACCACCAGAAAGACCCATTGGGTGGGCATTCTTGTGACAAACAGTCTGGAAAACCCATTAAGACGTCAAAAGCAAAGAAATTGTACAATTGTGAATAATGGAAGCCTAGCTTTAAAAAATCCAGACAGCATAGTTTCGCCATAGTTTATGCATTGCTGATGTACAATGTTCATGGTCAATCAAGGTTTATTTCCTACTTTTATATACTTTTAACCCTGAAGCAACATACTTATTAATTAAGTCCCATATATTCATAGGTTTTTAGAAGTGTCCTTGAGGAGAGGCACATGACAGATGTGTGTCATTTGAGCTGTTTAGCTTCCGAGCGATTTATAACATTTTAAAATTTAGAAGAAGGATATCGGTAGGGACATACAACAATTAGTAAAAAATTACTTCCGTGTTTCTGTAAAAATAACTTCAGAGTCTCTCGTCATCGGCATAATTGTTCCTATTGAAACACACACACAAAAATGTTTGCACGAAACTCTTATTTGTCTTTGCAGTCTATAATCGAAACTTATTCTGTAAATGCGCAGCTGCTATGTCTATTTTCGGAAGATTAAGTTGTCGATGTTTATTTCTTTAGATCTCATTACTATATAGTTTTGTTTATCTATCGTTGTTTGGTGGTTGATTCTTAAGACCTATATTAACATTATTATCCCATCTACTTCTAGGTCTTCCAATTTGTGTCTTCCTTTCAGATTATTCTACTAAAATGTCTAAGGTTGGCCTCTATTTTATTTTGAGTTGCCCATAAATACTTTTTGAAATAATCCGTCACTCTGGGTATGAAAATGTTACTACATAAATAGCATATATTCTTTTAAGTGATTTTTTAAAAATATTTATTTAGATATGTTTGAAATTGCGTGTGGTGATAAGTCGGTGGCGTCTATAATAAATGACGTTTCAACAAGTTTTCTTCATTTATAACCCAGCAGCCACGAGTCCATAAAAAGTATGAATGTCGCTCCAGGTCTTAAAGTGTTGAGAATTCCTGGTCTATCCTGTTACATTAAATAAACTGGTTAGCTAATGTTACAGTGGTCTTATGTTTTTGGAATTGTGTGAATTTAAAATACATGGCGTAAATTTGTAGCAAACATGCTGAATTTTGTTTTTAATACTGGGATGCAAGAAGTATTGTATGTGTGGATAGCAATAAGGGTTCAAGCTCTCATATATTTCGGATGACGTGAGAAAACTGAAGAACCAATATGTGACGATGAAATTTAAATATTTGATTTGTCTTTGTGTGGAATGATGATGATGATGATAATGAAGTGTGCAGGATTGCTTGTAAGTAGTGTCTGTTCCTAAACCTCTGTGTGTAGTTGGTATCCTACATTGTCGTGTCTGCATTGGTCTTAGTCTATAAATTATTCATCTTCATTTTGTATAACTAATCTATTGCAATAACTTATTTTTATAAACTTGAATTTCACTGTTATGAATCATCCAATTCTTCTCTGGCGTCTGTAGGTTTACTTCCACGATGTTCCAACTTATATTATTTAATAATATTCGTAGGAACATATTGTTTAAGTTTCTTATTTTGGTATCCTCTTCATCGCCCAGGTGTTCCTACCATGCTATTGTGATGTTACGTGATCTTAATCGTGTTTCTGACTTTGACGACGTCTCTTGGTGTTATAATTCCATTTCTATAGGTCTACTGTTTCTGAAAGAGAAACCTTTAAAACAGTTTTTGTTGCAATATTTGTGCATGAAACTGTACACTCTGTTCCGTTGCCGTTTGTGACACCCTCACGATCGTGTTCTCTCTTATTCTGACAGAACTGAAAGGATGGAAAGTGGGTGCAAGGTTGGAGGAGGATAGATAAGAATTCATGGGCAAGTTTACGCTGTCCTTGTCGCCATGTACGTATCCAAGAGTCGTGCCTGCGTCTTCTTTCGCCCAGACTGGCTGCCTTTCAGGCCTTTTGCTGTATTTTTTTAAAACGCTCAAGTTTCAAAATCTCCAATTCCTTTATTACGCACGAAACTGTTGCTGTCATATATTAGACGAAACACATCTTCGATTCTAACCCAAGTCACAATAAAAGGAGAAGGGAATAAGGAAAGAGTAAGGAGGGAGTAGGACGCCGGCTACCCTCCCACCTCGTACCACGGCTGACTGGTGAACTGCCATCGAGTCTCGGTGCTATACTACGACAGGTTTACGGTACATTTAGTGGTAAACCAGAACGTAACCGCCACTTCCCACATCTCGGTAAGAACTGCGCAATGGAGGCAATAATTATCTCTGAAACGTCGATTAATTTCTGCTATAATACATGGCGCAACATCCAAGAAGACTGTCATCTTCGAATCCGATTTAATATCATATCTAGGATTTCGTTCTTGGGGGATAAGTCGATTATTACTAATTGTATCATTACACAGATTAATAAAACTGTTATTATGGTCGTTGATGTAAATACTGATGTGTGTGTATATATATATATATATATATATATGTATCTTTTTATTAATCTTTTTCTGCTAATGTCACGGTTTAGATTCAAGCCCGTTTCTGCAAAAAAAAGACGTTATTCTGCGTTTTTGTATCCTTTTTATTTTGTAGTGTACGTTTTGGAATCTATTAGCTATAATTTTTTTTCTGATAAAGCGTGTAAACAATTGTTTTTTTCGCAAATTAATTTTGTTAAAAGTAAGAGAATCGTCTCATATTCTTTGCACATATGACTTGGAAACATAAACACTTTCCGCCGCCCTCTAAAGAGGATATTTTGCCTGCCACTGCATAAGAATTTCGTTCGTCAGGTTGCTGTCGTACCTATACGTCGAGAAAATTTCCCGCACCTTTGAATGAAGCTCCGTAATAAAGGAAGAGTTAAAAAACGTGCAAGTCGTAACGCACTTACAAACGTAATTACGTTCCCTTGTTGTGTCAATGAGCCATGACAATGCACAGTGCTGGAATCCAAATATGTCCCCCCCCCCTCTCGTTGCTGTTGTGCAGCCTACAAACTGTCACCTTATCATTCACCGACATACAACCGCAGGTAATGATGAGCTTAGACATTGATGGCTGGGGATAAACAAATAATATACCAAATTAACTGGCCGGTGTTGGAGACGGTACACAACAGTTACGTTGTATGTGGACTGTGGTCATTGTCTGCCGGCGGACATGTTCCCTTGTTCACAGAGCAGTTTGATCGTCTTGCAATTTCCGTGGCGATACAATTTAGTTTCTCCCCTTACTATGAGCGTAATGATCGGTTAAAATATCTAAAACGGTGTTGTTACGTGTCATGTTTACCTTCTGTTGTTTTACACAGCTTGATTTAAAATTTGATCTGTATGACACTGTAAGACATTATGGAATCTTTACGTCTTTAAAGTTTAATGGTAACTATATGTACCACCTACTTTAACAATCAATAAATCTGCATTTTTATTTCAGTGTTTCGTGCGTTTCTCAGTGCAAATAGCGATTGTGTTCTTAAATAACATTAACTAATTGATCTTTGTATGAGCCGGGATAGCTCAGTCAGTATAGTGACTAGCTACGGGCTGGACGACCAGGGTTAGATCCCCGCCGGGGGCTGAGGATTTTTCCTCTAGCCTCTGCGTCCCGACCGGCTCTGGGGCCCACCTAGCCTCCTCTACAATGGGTCCCGGGGGTAAATCCGGCCGGGGCGTGATGCTGACCACTCACCCCCATCTAGTGCCGAGGTCAAGGAAGAGTAGGAGCTATACCTCCACTCACCCCAAACGCCTACATGGCGTATAGTGGGACAAACTAAAATTGATCTTTGTAATGGTTAAGTCTTGTACTTTCTTTGCGGTACGGACTGAATTATTAAATATTATTTAGACAAGCCTCGACTTCAAAGGCTTCCGACCTTCGAACATAATAACAATGACGAGTTCTGCAGCTGTCGTTTCTATTATCACACTTGCAACATTTTTGACACTTAAAATTTTCATTTCTACTTAGATGCGTCACGGGTCAGTTATTGTATTACTTTGCAGATATACGTGGGGGCAATACCGAATTAAGAACTGCTGTATTTGTTTAATTATTACCAACTGAAACTTCAAGGTTCGTCAACCGTGCAATTGTTTTTCCATCACTAGCATGATATTAATCCTAAGCGTGATTTTCTTTAAACTGTGGATATAAGATCATCGAAAGAGAGGCCGTGGACTTCTTTGCCAACCATAACCGTGTAACTAAAATATACAGTGAACATTGAAGTGTTTGAATGTTCGTTAACTGTTCACCAACAGGAAGTCTGGAATTCTTCTATGCTGGTTACGTGGAGAAAGGTGAACAGGGTATTTTTACGTTAGTATGTTGCCTATGTATTTCGGATTGAAAACCATTATGATTAACAAAGTTTTATTTGGGCAGGATCCTTCGGTTGTAATTTTAACATTCAAATTTTATATTATCTTCTTTGGAACAATGCATTAAAATACATTCTTTCTTATATTAGTACTATACATGATAAATGTATTAAAGACGTAAGAAATTCTTCCCACGGAAGTCGATGACCTTAATCATTCCAAATGAAATGACTTATTCCCAGTTACAGAGAATAGGAATCTCAGTGCCGTTCGTCACACTTGAGCGTGCATGTGTGTTGGCCATGCTGAATGTGACTGCATTGAGTAGATCACACTAGATTGTACACAGAGTTTCTCAGTTGAAAAACAAATTCAGCAGGCCCGCAAGTAAATTCTACTTTTCAGCTGTACAGACTTCCCATCCAACGAAATGTTTTGTTGTTAACACTGTTTTAAGTACGTAATACATTTTGTCATAATCCACAAAAAAATGTAAGGTTGAGGTTTTCACTGCTGTGATGATGACGAAGTTATTTTAGAATGTAATCGCCGGATGGACTCGTAGGTTGATACCACCGCAAAAAAACATAGTCTCCATCTTTAGCCCTGAAGATGGAAATAATATATTTTTCTGAAACGTTGGTGCCTACCTACGAGTCAATGTGGCGCGGCATCACACCAAACAAGAACATGGTTAATATAATAAAATGTAATTTAACTGGTGGGTTAATGAGTTTGTGAGCAGATCATAGGATAATTAAATTGTACTAAAAGAAGCTTTATTTTATGTCCTCCAAATATTTAAAGATGGCTTTTCTGGGGGAATAAATATGTAACCCCTTCTTCTGTATTTAACGGCACGATCTTAACTGTGGCAAATATGGCGAAATCAATACAATTAGTCTATCATTACTTGCAGCAGTGGTAAGGATAGACTATAGATCGATAGTAAATCGTTGCCAGGCGTTGTGGACAGCGCGTAATAAATAACAAAATGTCTGGCGTGACGACGTAATTCACAGCACACGACCATGTACTTAAGAGACCAAGTCACGGAATAGTGGGAAACCGGAAGTAACCTTCCCTCTAAGCTGAAACTGGACTCGGCTTGAAGGAAGTAACTCCATTCAGTGTACTTTGTCGTTTCCTCTCGTAGACGAAACTGAGAGTACACTCTGTTTATGTAATAATCCAAAATCCTTTCGGCGACTGAAATGAGAAAAATTTCGTTCTAATTTGCTTATTGCCTGACTAATATTACCGTAAGCTTTGTATGGCTTGTTTGAGAATCATACTGTCTCCATCTTCGGGGCTGAAGACATTGGAATCTTTCTACATGTCCGCACAGCGTTAAAACCCAGAAGACCAACATCGACAGCTTCACCGCCGTGATAACCTCAAAACTCATACAGCCTGTGCATTAAGCATTAACTTCATATCCAGTGGGTCCCAATAAAAGTAGACTCTTTCCTGTCCCCTCGAAACAGAGGCAGAACCAGGCTCCGCACCGTCGCGTAGGTTTTGTGTGTTGCCAGGCATATTTCTTATCCACACAATATAGTTGCATCGTCTAAAGAAATCTGTCTCCAAAACGCTTCCAGCATGTGTTAATATGTGGAATGCTTCGAGCTTTGCTATCTCACTCCATCTAATTCTTGTGAGTTACATAGTTTCCTTGTATTTTCATTAAAATTTGGTTTTCATGTAAGAATACGTGATATTTATGTTCAGTTATGAATACGTGCTAATATGTAGACAGTCATGTTATCATAAAATTATTTAATTAAACGATAGTAAGCATATAACGGATGATGCAAAAGAATTTTTTTAATATTTTTTTTTAAAAATTACTCTTTTTACACTCTTATATTATCAAGCAGTGCGCCAGGCTCCAAGACTTCTAGTCATGAGACATCGAATCTTATTTTTAACATTCGAACAGAATAGACTTTTCTGTGCACTTACTTAGGTAGTTTATGTTCTACACAACTTATAGACGAGTGTCATTTAAATACACAGAGCCATTCGCTTTTAGAATTGAAAACATCGCATTTTGTGCCATTAGAATAGTGCAAATAGCTGGAGAATCTTCTTAGTTCTTCTTGGGATAATTATTTCTGGTGATGCAAGAATTTTGGAAAGGGATTGTACTGTACACTCTTGCATCTTTACGCTGTTATTTATGTTACGACAGAGGAACACGCCACGAGGCGGGTAGTCCAGCACAAGGAAGGTCCTGCCCTTTCTACCGCAGCACGCAGGTCGAAGCACGGCCTCCCCCCCGTGTCGCCCCGCCCCGCAATCATGCGCACACCTTCGGTCCGATCAGGAGCATTGGTTTATGTTTAACGACGTGTCGGAGGATCGCGACAATTTGCATCTACTCACCTAGCCTCATGTCCAGTAGACATCGGGAGCACTTTCCCTTGGAATAAAGCGGCCAGAGCCCGAAGCAGACCACTCACCTCAAACTAGTGCTGAGGTTAAGGATACGTGAAGCTATATTTCCACCCCCCCTCACTCGTCTTTAATTACCCGGGATAATTTTCCTTTATTGTCACGATTTTTGGACTAATTTATCAACTGTCAGAAATGTTCTCAATTTTAAAAAAATCATATCTGAATCTTACCAGTCTGAAAAGGAGAACGAACTGCGAACGAAGTGAGAGGGTTGTGTCTGTTCGTCACGAAAGTTTCCGAAAGAGTTCCATGTACTTATTTTTAAAACTGGTAAAGGTGTTTGTTCTGTTTTCTGTTCTCTGAACTTTAGGCGTAATAAAAGACACTCGACAATCTTGGAACAGTTGAAAATCGTTTAAGAAAGATGGTAAAAATCGAAGTTGGCACGCAGTTTGAGGAAAGCGCCAGGAAATTACAAACCAATTTATAAAGCACCTGTATTGAACAAAATGGCGTTAGCGTAGTGATTTATGGAAACCGCAGAGATTAGATGTTGCAGCTGCTCTCAATCGACAGACCGTACTGAGAAACCGCAAATGATGCACGTTAGTTCGGTACGTGTCTGCTTGGGACGCGACATGGCTGGATATGACGGTCCTTTCTTCTTCTTCTTCAGCTGCCTTGTAACTTAGACGTGACCATGATTGTTTCTCATTTTTTGTTTCTTTAGTGGAACTAGTTTACCTTTGCATCTTTAATAATTCTTGCACCCACTGTGTGATACGCAGAGAAACTTGAATTTTCTTAGAGTTCATCCTGTCAATATAAAATTGAGAGTCATCGAAGGTTTATTGTTTAATATATTAATATATTTCTTGTTAATTTTTACTATCAGATCATTGGTGACGGTTAAGATTGAACCCAAGACCTTTTGAATTCGAGACTATCCACTAGATGACTAGAGTATCCAGGCTGTAGCATGAAGAAAGTGAGCTAAAAATCAAACAATGACTATAGACTGACTTGTATATTTATAAATCTTTACTTATTAAAACGAGAAATAGCTTAGACTTAAATTGTCGGTCACAAATGCGTAGAAACCTCTTTGACCACAAGCGAGAAAGGTTACAATTACTTCATTTGTCTTGACACCAAACATAGTTCTGAGTGTTCCGCTTTTTGCGTAGTAAAAACACTGCGAAGTATTATGAATAATTATTAGAGCGTCAAAGAGAGAGAGAGAGAGCAACAGCATAGCTTGATCTATGATTTCTTAATAAGGATCGCATACTGGCTGGTACTTCTGAAATATGAAATGAAATAAGAATAAATACGAGAGTAAAGTTTTATTGACATTTGTTACTGTCTTGAAACCTAGGTATACAAGGAAACGAACCGTAAATTATTACAATGAGAGACTAAAGAAAACACTTCAGATAACAAAGATAATATTAGCCTGGAGGTTTTGACGAATCTATGTCATTAACGTGATGCACAATTTCTGATATTTTTCCTTCGCCCTTTGTGGGGTTGAGATTAGCTTTATCCGATGAACTCAGCAGTTTAGACTTTGGACAATCTTACCGATTCCATCTCTTCCAAACTTCGGTTTTGACTATCTACAAAACTGCACGGCGACACAACGCAGACGATCACAATCCGAATTATATATTCTAGCTGTAAAATAATAAATAAACTAAATGAAGAAGGAAGTGAAAATATACTTGAATGAGGGATTAACTGGTAAATTAAGACAATTGCAAGTAATTAAATGAAGAATAATATCCTCTAATGAACACAATTAAAACTTTAAGGCTTGAAATCATTGGATTCAAATTTAGCACTCTAGCCTCCCGATCGGGATTTACTAACAACAATTTAATGCTGCCGAGTTTCGATCGCTGAATCTCCCGATTTGGCGACGGGAGCATTAACCAAGATCCTCGAGGTACATACTATTATTCGATTAAACAGCAAGACTTGTTCTGTTTACACAGCTTCTGTGACAAGCATAGTTGCAGTTAGGTCATGTTCCCATGATCCCTGGACGCTTCTTTCTTTTCAATTTTTGTGTAAGCTGTTTTATTTTTTACTCGTAGCTGTTGTTAGATTTTGCTAGCCGATCTCAGTGCTTGCATAGGATAACATCCAGAACGAATCGCTCCATCACATCATCATTTACAGGCACTCACCAGTGGACCATGAGTTTTAGAAAATAAATTTCGTGTTCACATACAGCACCAAGTGACGTACTCCATTGTTCGTACGATATTTGGGAGTTTCCATTTTTTAATCGTGCTGGTTTATGTGCTATTACTGGACTGAGACGATTAAATAGGACCTCAGCTCGAAGATCCGAGATCGATTCTAGCACATTCGATCTGGGCAGCGTGGTCGAACTGGCGGCTCGCGGGTCACATCCATCCTGAAATCACTTGTAGTTAGGCCCATGCAATTTTTTGTTAATTTGGTACTGGTTGCTATAATTTCATTTATTATATTTACTCCGAAGTATTTAAAAATAATAGAGAGTCTTATCTCATCTGCTGCTTTATGTTTTAGTGCCACACACGGTACTGGGTTTAAAAACCTTCGTAAAATATAAGATGATATTGTTAGGCCTCAACTTTTCGTCTTTCCAAGTAGGGTTACTAATTTTTGTCTTAAGAGACTATATTTCTGTCTGTGTCTCATAAATTCGGAAAATGTTACAGAGTTATTAATTACTTAAGAT
The DNA here is from genome assembly GCF_000696155.1 of Zootermopsis nevadensis. The sequence continues at coordinate 122,143 of NW_019060590.1, read as the reverse complement.
TTAATTGCTTTCATATCTCTGTTTGCTTCACCGTGGACCACTTATTTGAGACTAAGATATTTCTGGGTTTTCCCATTCTTTCGGGCGTGTGTAGGATAGCTACTTAATTTCTCTGTAATTATATTATTTTTACCGTCCTGAACACCAAAGCATTTATTACCACATCAGGCCTATTTGCATTTCACAGAAAAAATTTTGTTTTTCAACGCTTGCAAAAGACTCCCTTGTCCCGATATTTACTTTGTGTAAAAATACGTTTTTCTTCTATTTTCGTCATATAAATTCCCTAACTGACCTCTTACAGTGCTTTATAATAAACCATCGTCTCATGAATTGTATGATTTTAATAGACAGTCTAATGAATTAATGTTTTCGCCACTGATGATGACCTCTTGAGGTCGAAAAGCGTTTGGCACAAAGTGTTTTTTAAAGTGTAAACAGTTTTGATTGTATGCATGATTTTGTATACGAAATTAAATGCTTTTGTTAGACATCAAAACTCACAGTCGTTCTCCAGAACATTATTGTTTTAACAGCAAATTCAATCCGGTACGAAATTCCTATGAGACATTAGAAACATTACGAACAACTAGACTATTTCATCTTGTCATAAAAATCACTATCATAGCAACGCCATTATAAGAAGTGCTAGCAGAGATGGTACAAGTGTTTGAACTGGAGCCCAGCACGGTGATTGCTGCACCCACGAATGAAGATCGGTGGTAGACACCATGCTAAATTTTAAAGAGATTGAGTGGCAAGGCGTCTCATTGTATCTGCTGAGCTGCTAAAAAACCAACTGCAGAATGTGCCGGTCGTGCAACTAACTTCGTCACCGTGGCTGCAGTTTCTTCATCTTGAGATTGTGGAATTTAAGTTCTTCCCACGCCCTATATTGGCAGGGCTGCTCCCTCTTTACCAGAACAAATCGCCTCCTTGCTTCGTGCTCAGACGTGCTTTATAATCGTGGAATTAATCAGATCTGTACCACCCCCAAGAGGCTACCTCATGGTACGTCTGTTACGTCCAACCTAATTTGATAAAGTACAGTGATAGGGCCTTATTAGTTTGTTAAAGTTTATAAGACTTTGTACTGCCCCTAGTATGTGTATGTTTAGTTATCTCTGTACGAGGTCTGCTTTCGATTTAAGAGGTAAATCTAAACTGATATTCTCTCCTTAATTTGTTGGTTCCAGATTATCATGGTCATATAATACTATCTGTTTATTAAATGACGAAAGCTTATGTGCCTAGGTTAAATTAATTAAAATGTCAAACTACGCTATTTATAAAATTCGAAAAGGAAAAGCCACGATTGAAGTAAAAATTATTTACAATGTTTCTGTTGACGTAGCATGCTTAAAAGTATGCTCATTTTATTGAACGTTATCATTGTCTTCTTTATGTGAAAGGAATAGTTGTTCAGTAAAGTAACATGGCGGATTGGATGACCGGAGTCAGACACCTGGTAATGGACCGCCAGTAAAGTAGTCCAAGCATAGAGTGCCAAAGATAAGAACGACTGGAGCTTTACATTCATCCGCCGTGTAGATAAAATAAATAGTACCAGGGTTTCGGAGAAACATACTGTTTCCATCTTCAGAGCTAAAGTGGTGGTGCTAAGAAGTGGAGAGAGGGCAGCTGTCCTTCTTCTGACCCTATGAACCTATAAACTTTCCACGTCCCAACATCGTCACTTCATCCCTGAGGATGGAGGCAGTATGTTCCTTCGAATCTATATGGCGTCACATTCCAAAAGAAAAACATTGTCGTATCTATACATGTACATTCATAGCTTGATCCATAGGGACAACTTTAAGTATGTTCATTGTGCAGCACGTTAAAATAATTTAATTGAATTAAATTAAATTCAATTATTGTTAGTGTCAGAATATGTATTCTTAGTAGTATCAGATTTGTTCCAACTTCGGGCAAACTACCCACTAAGTAGATTACAATCCTCTGACAGTGTAAATTTAAGCTTTCACAACGAATTTAGTGTTCTCTGGAAAGGTTTCGTGGCATTGTATCCCACACCCTTCTTTTCAACCAGAAGCACCACTAAAATTGCCAACAAGTTTTCGGAACTTGATGTGTGTTATATGGGGGTTGACTTAGGACCAGCGTTGAGGGTTGGTTCCCCCTGAATGGAAGAGGTCACCATGAAATAGGCATGAGGCCTCCTATCCGTCCCCCAGGGAGTGAAGTTCTGTATGACTCCGCCTTCCCAGGGGGCGCTACACCAATCTGGTTAACCAATGGGAGATCTTTGGCAATGTAACATAGGGCGCTTGAACTCATGTGTACATAGTTCTGTCTCACTTCACTCTGTGGGGGGGAAATCTGTGAAAAACCTGTGGGACCTACTGCTGGTCACATGCAATGAAAGGACTTGTTTTCAGCGAGGCATGGGATCGCTCTCTTTCACTCAGCTGCGTGCTCTGAGACCTTCAAACTAAATGGTATCAGTCCTTGCAGACAGAGAAAGAGAGAGAGAGAGAACTAAGAAGAGACAAAATCTCTTCCCTCTCCTCATGTAGCCCCTTCTACTACTACCACCACCACCACACTACCACCCTCTCCAAATCTTCAAGGAGATCCTTCACAAACACTGGAGGCCCCAGCAGTCCAGAAGCTGCTGTTGGTCTGTGCACATGTTCATTAAGCTCAGTGCATCCGATCTTAGCAGAATACGTCAACATCATCTGCATTTACCCACTGGACAACAAAACGTTTTACAGAGGGAATTGAACTTTGTTTTTCGTAATCGTTGTAGATAAGTGAACACTAATTAAACATTAATGGTTGTTACTTTGATTTTATGAACATTTGTATAAGTGCATAAATCGTGAAGAAATTTGATAAATATTTGTGTTGTGGTCGTCTCAGTTGATCAAGGTCGTGTGTATATAAAGTGACTCCAACGCGCGAGTAGGATATGAACGAAGGTGAATATTTTAATATACGACGTGTGAAAACTACACGTATATCTGGCACCACAACTTTTTAGACTTATTGATGAATGTGAAAAGCTGGATTAATGTTTGCTTTAGAGAACGTCGTCAATCAGTCTTGTTTTTGTATTAGTCATAATGTTATTCAAAGGAAACAGTAGTCGCCTTGAACAGCTGATAGAGAAAATTCAAGCCAACAAGGAGAACCACAACGTCAGCGAACAGGACATCAAAGGTACAAATATTTATCGTAATTTCTGAAACACTTTCAGTCTAGTCTCTCGTAGACTGTCAAGGAAAGATTTAATTAGGCAGAGTACTTTGTACTGGGCCATTGTTTAGAATTAGCCCATTCTTGTTGTCCCTACATGTGTAGAATGTTTCAAATGCTTTTAAATAACTAGATGGCATTACGTACTGATATAAGCAACAATTTTTGAAGCTGTTAGAATAATAATTAAATTAAACTCATAATGAATAAAGAGATTGCGCCTTCATTATCATTCAAGAGTGCTGTCAACAAAATAGACAATTGAAATACACGCAGCTTTAATTCTATCAGCTGCTTTAGCATATTTTCACTGGATAATTGCCGACTCTGAGTGCGAAGCTAACGTTGACGATCTATTGCCAAGGTTATGAATGTGCATAATTTAACTTCTATGGTGTAACACGCCTTAATGGCATGGTGCCTATATAATCACAAAGGTAACCTTACCTCACCCGTCATAAATGTGAAACTTAATGTTTTTTTTCTGAAATAACTTAATGGAGAGGATATTTGTCAGTTGCTTATGACCAGCTTACGTTGAAAGGTTTCTAGAATTTGTATTTGTTATTGTTCAAATAAGATGTATCTAGAAGATGTCTGTCTTCTGGGTTGTAGCGTCGTATAGTCTGGTAGAAGATCGCAAAATAACGTGCTACCTATCCATGGAAGGAAACAAATTTTGTCTGTTTGCACTAAACTGTGTACTATTACCATGTGTCTTAAATCCTGAAATGACTGAGGAAGATCATAAATGTCTCAGCAAGGATTGCCAGTCTGTCAGTCGAGATTCGAATTGGGTTCTCCTCGAATACAGTGAAGGAATTCTAGCCACTACACCTCAAAGCTTCACGAGGCCGGAACATTTGGTCCTTCATGATTCATGACTGTCGTTCTAAAATCAAATAAGTTAACTGTGAACGCAAGCTTTCATATCGAGAGCTTGAAATATTACATTGAGCAGGTTAGCAAGGTGCCTGGTGCTATCCTGGACTACATTATCCGCTATTTTAACCAACAGTTTTTCAATTTTTTTTTCAGTCGCTCTAGGTGAATGCCAGAATAGAATAGGTCACTACAACCTCGTTTTATGTCATCAGTTATAACTATCTTTTCATTTAATTCTACTCATTTTAGTTCTGAAGTTTAAGGTGTGTTGTTAAATAATCTAAAAGCAATTGTATTTTTCCCAAATCTTACTTTGTCTTCTCGTTATTTAAGTAGTTCAGTAGTTGTAAGACGAACGTTGACAGAACGTGTAGCACTGTTTATTTTCAGCTTACTGTGATGTGCCAATTTGTTGTTATAGCTTATGGGACAAAGAAAATTACGAATAATCTCATAATTCGATTCGGGTTTTGATCCGTTACTTAAAATACTTATGTATAAAATTCTCGGTCCTAAATAAAGTATCAAGGGTTAAGACTGTAACAGACCTTTGATTTTTACTGTAAATTCGGACAATGTTCTTCACGCGTCATTGCGTGTAAGTTTTCTAAACATGCGATAACATTTATTTACTCTTTACCAATTAACCTTTAGACCCATTTGGTTCTATTCGTCGACCAAACACGAATCACTCTTCACAAAATGTGCTTGTCAGTAATGGCGAAGAGCAGAGGATTCTTTCCAGGTCAGGAGGACGGCTGGTGATTGACGTTTACAGGGCTTAAATTCGTTGAACTTTAACTTCTTAACCCGCATAAGGAAATATTTCTTTTATTCTCTGTCTTTGAACGTTCAGGTCATAACTAATTCTTCATGAAGCAGACGCGACTTGAGAAGCTAATATTCGCTCAGCTAGTCAAACTCGAAGGTTCATTACTATTTACAGAAGAGCCGTCCTCTGGATTCTGTCTTAATTGCTGAAAACTTAGTTTAGGCATACTCTTACATTATTAAGGTGAACACATAAAGGAAGTTGAAATGGGCGGGGCGTTTAGAATGCATGGGGGAGATGAGAAATATATGCAACATATGCATCATTATCATCGTCAATGTGGACCCAAAGGTCTATCCAGACCATGTAGGAATCTTCATAGGTCGTCATACAATGTTCGTCTCGGGCGTCCAATTTGTGTGTCGCGCTGTTTCCGGTTTGCGATGTTGTACCCTATATTTATATTTGTAACTCATTTCGAATAGTGTGTTTATTTGCTTCATCTCACAAGGTGTGACCAGCAAGTCTTTAAAAAAAATCATTTTAACCGTTTCAATTTGGAAATGCTGTGGAAGGAAGCGGTCATGGCCTAATTTAAGGTGTTATTCCGGCATGCCTGGAGGGATTGAGGAAAATCACGAGAAACTGCAATCACCGGTCACCGGGCCGAGATTTTAACCCGGGATCTCCCGAGTACGAAACAGGTGAGCTAACTACTCAACTATAACGTGTGGTTGGGAGTTATTATTAAAATGATTTTTAAAAGATACGTTATCAGAATGTGCGCTGGATCTAAGTAGCTCAGGAAAGAATCCAGGGGCTTGCTTTTGCATACACGGTAATTGACCGACTGGTTCCATAAAAGCAGGAGAATTTATTGACTGACTGAGTGCGTGTTAGTTTCTTAAGAAACGTTCAGCTTTATGCAATCAGTTAGAGGTTATAGAAAACCTAAGTGAAATTTCCGACCCAGCTCTAACTCGACTTATTTCTGCCATCACTGCAGCGTCTCACGTTTGAGCTGAGCGGACCCCAGCAAGCGATGGCTTTACTTCGTAAGACAAAATATCTCTTATATCTCTGTTTTTAAATATTGTTGTTTCAAACGTTGTAGTAGTTACAGAAATCTGTTTGAAATCATTTCCGGGTTGATTAGTTTTAAACACTGGCTATTTAAACTTTATTAGTTCTAAGTCTATTCGGTCTAAACTGTCTAATCAATTTCTATATAATTTTGTAACGGCTGCACCAAAAATAATGCCGGTAGGTATATTTTATATTTGTTACGTATCGGTGCGATATGCCTCCACCTAGATAAGAAAGCCAGTTTGAATGTTTCGAGACTCCTCATCACAAAGGCATTTATAAGAATAAATACACTGGACTACACAAAATACTATAGATCCCATCAAGGTCTGATACTAGACGACTATAGTTTGGAAGAGTCTTTTATATAATGTGTTCTTTTAACGGGATACAAGGAAAACGACAAATTTGTTATTCCTAATTAGCTTTATAAACAGGCTGTTTGTAGGCTTACGTTGCAGTACATTACGAAATATAGCCCTCATATCTGACACGATTTTAACACAAGATTAATAAAATAAAAACAATAGAAGACTCTACTTGTTTCCGAAGTACCAACATCCAAACAGGTTCTCAGTTTCATAACCAACCGTTGTCATAAACCTATACAGAATCTTAATTTATAATGTATCTAAGGCCCTGACAAATTTCTACTGCAATTACAGAAAAATTAATTAGTTGCAGGGATCTACATAACATTTAGGTTATAGTCAATAGTAATGATTCTTGCCGTTTGAAATATCTGTGGTAGAAACGAACTAGCGGGTATTTATAGCGTCGGCCTCAGCGGAATACCGTTATTTAATTCATGCATGGACACTGGAATTGACTAACGAGATTTAACAACGCATTATCTGTTAATGTCTATTTAACTAGTACATCACTGAGGCTGGACTCGTATGTTCTGTGATAATTCGTTTAAAGCAACCGCTTCCCTGCCGAGCAGCAATATTCGATTCATATCAGGAATTATCGTATTTTTCACTTCGCTTCCATATCGAGACTGATTGTGGATCCATGACGCTAATCATCTGCAGAAACTTAAAAGAAAAACCAGAAATACTCTAATGCTGTTCTGATATTATCTTCCTATAACATAGTCAGGAATAATGCCGCTAAACAATTAACCAATGTTTCAGTTAATCTGACTTATATATTTCTCATTACTACTTATGTACAGCCTCTATTACCATTAAATATTAAAGTGTTTTAAATTGTAAAAATTTGGTTTGTATATGTGTTTCATATATAAAAAATCTTACTACGCGGTATGCAAGTTTTTAAGATTTATAAACCGCTCATAAACCTAACATGAACAGTACCGCCACTAATGTAAGCCACTACCAGCTGGCTAACAGCGCCTGCCTGGCTGACTGGTTTGGTCTCACTAACGATGCATTTTATGTGATTGGTTCGCTTATGTCTTACTGTGTAGAGTACCACTGAACCACGAATGTAAGAGAGAAGACATTTTTATTTTTCGTTTTTTAAATTGTTAGCCTGGCTAACACGATTATCACAAACGCTCTGCCTCTGCATTTCACATTCTTACCAAATTCGTTAACTGCTGTAGTATGGATATCAGTGGAACAATGAGTTATAATAGCATTTATTTTCTTCTGATATCTGCTCTGATTTTAAAAAGGGTTTCGCAGTCATATCCTGTTTTTTATTGATATGCTGAGTGTTTAAAGAATCAGTGACGTTTACTTTTCGTTCATTTGTGAGATTTTTACATTTTGTAGGCTTTCTAGTACTTCAGGTCTGATTGCTGTAGTTAGCGAGTGTAATGAGGAAGTAATGTCCGGTGGGAGATGTGATGATCATTATGAAAGGTAAAGTAGAAAGGGCAGGAGCGGAAGAAAGCTCGTTCGGTCCAACAACCAATTCCAGATTTCTTCGGAATACGAAGTATGAACATTACAGCAAAATATTCATTATTCTGACATTATAAATTCATATTACGCAATACTTGTGATAGTTTAGTAAATTCTTTAGATTAAAATATTGTTTTAATACTCTTTCAAGATCTGCCTGAATCATATGAGAGGCATAACCTTCGTATCGTTGTTAGAATTTGATGCTGATTTCTTGAAATGCTTTCTTCAGTTTGTGTTCAAAATTATGTACACACGCAGCTGATAATTGTTTACATTTATAAGATCCTGCTTCCATGTCTCTAGACTCTAAAATATTAGGTTTTGTTTGTGATAAAACATATTTACAACTTATTAGATATTTTATAAAATTTTGCTTAGAATCATATCAAAACGAATTATGTCAGAACGATTGTCAAAGGTTTGTAGTTTCACAAGAAAAGTATTCACTTTTTGATTTGCGCATTGTCTTTAAATTTTTGAGGAAGGTTACTGAATCAGTGACAATTATAAGTAATTAAGATCACTAATATATCGTACTACGAGAGGAAACGCTTTAAAATAAATTTGTGATTGATATGAACCACTTTTGCACCTATTCGGCTAGCAGAGATGAAAGCAAGGTCTAAACTTTTCAATTGAGAATAAAAATGAAAGTCACGCAGCTAGACGTATGAAAGAAATCTGCTCATATTTTCACAGAGAGGTAACACAGGTGTTCTTCTGGCAAGAGACTACGTCCAATTGAAACAATTGACGCGCGGTGGCAGAATCAGGTTCGCCCACTCCGCGGGGTAACGACAGGCGATTACTTAGAGGTGCCTACGTCTTTCCTTGATGCGATTAGGCGGTAGCTAACAAATCTAGAGTTGGGAGTTTCCAGAATCATTCATTTGTGTTGATAAATGTATTTATATACTTTCAGGGCAGTTATTCATGAGTTAGATTGCAGAAGATGCCGTCTTGCCTTTGCAATGTATCTGATCAACAGATTCTAACAACGTTCAGGAGGGTTCAAGCGATAGGAATATGTTGAATCCGCAGACCGGTTCTCCTGTGCCCAATAGTGGAGGTTCTAAAATGTGTGTTAAGACAGTTAATCACGAAACGTTTAACATATTTTGTACAAAGTAAATAAATATGGGAAAGGATGTAATAGAACCGGGGTGATCCAGTGTTATGGTGTTGGTTTGAACTATTTACAAGAAGAAATTTTGTAGGATGATGGGGACCTAAATAATTTTTATTTTTAACTTTTTGTAGAATACTATGAATTAAGCTTCTTCTGGCAAATAAAACCCCTAAAGACGCAGGGCCTCAGACAGTTGAATGAATGAGTCATGTGGACAAACCCAACCGGTTGACCCAAGTAATTTGTAAGGGTGTCCTGGTGGCTTTTTCATAAGATTCCTGGCAATCATAAGTTCTACCCCTACTAAAAACGTTTCGTAATTTAAAACATTTATGTTATAATATTTTTGATCAAGACTTTTGTTTCCTGTAATACTTATCTTTCGTTTTTTTTTTGTTTCGTTAGAAATTTCTGTTTAGAAAAGCAGCATTAATCACGTGTTGTTGGTGTGGCTGACATGCTTTTAGCTGCTATAGTAGTAGCTATGGGACTGAATCCCCATTTGTCTGTAACGGTCTAAGTTTTAACTAGCAGGTAGCAGGTTGTCACCACTCCACAGAATTTGTTACTCCTTTAGCTTGGTGCAAAAGTGAAGTTAGGATCGCTAATTTTTGGGGATTGAATACAACGACCCATTCTCGAATAATTAAAAAATCTTCTACCCTCAGCTTGTCGCAAAACGAAATTAAGAAGCCAGCTCAGTTACAGTAATACCTGAATGTTCGGTTGACTTCACGGACACAACACAAACATTAAAGAATATTTTACATTCGTTGAAAAAGGCATATACATGTTCATTTAACAGTTCAGGGAAATACGTTTACATTTTATGTCTAGTGTAAAGCAGAGGCAATAATTCCCATTATCTCTTAGGTTAAATCCGCCACTGATATCGATACTTGTTTATTTGTATCATCTAATGAGTTCTCTGAACAAAATATAGCACTATTAGCCTAACACTGGGATTATGTGGTCCATGACTCTAATACAAATCGCCCCACCCCCCACCAAACTATGCAATATTTATTCTTGTAACTGTAATTTTACTTTGTAGTATTTGAGGTTATCACAGCGGTGAGTCTGAAGACGGCTGGCTTCTGGGTTGTTGAGCCGTGTAGTCTGCTAGACGTTTACCGAGGGCCTTGCTGCCTCCATTATCAGGGCAACGATGGAGGCAGCAAGAACCTCTGAAACGTCGGCAAACTTCTACAGACTACACGGCGCAAGAACCCAAAAGACAGCCATCTTATTCTTCGCTGCAAATCTAGACATCCGTCATACTTTCTTACAAAATCTGCCCTCAGTTACACAAATTTCTTTCCACCTATGTCTCCGCCTCATACATCAATCTCGACTAACATGCCGTTTCATAATTTTCTCCAATCCTTGACTTCATATCAGGTGTTCTGGCTGATTACTTGTCAACAATTACTGGATTTGATTTAATTTTATTTCATTTTACAGTGTATATAGTCTTATGCTTGTTCATCCTCTTAGTGCTTTCTGAGATTAGTCTTAGATAAATTATTTCATCTACTACTTCTATTCATGGACCTAACAATAGGACCGAATGGAAGAGGAGAATTGAGGAGACCATGGACCGAATACGGACCGGAGAGCCATAGAAGAAGAAGAAGAACTACATCTATTCATTGATTATACATAAATTATCTGCCATACCTCTTAAGTGTTATCCTTTCTCTAAAACTGTTATTATAATATTCTTCAAATTACGTTCTGATTCCAATTTATATAATATTTTATTACTTGGTTAATCCATTTACTGTGAACGACTAATTGTAAATGATGACAAGTTTTTAAAGATAGATATTGGCTCCAATATTGAATACAATAATTAATGTTTAGATTCTATAAAATGGCGAGGAACGTCGTTGCCAATGGAAAAATCCAATAAGTCTAAGTAGATGGAATCAGTATATTGTGCAACTCTGTAGCTGGTTATTTTAATACAGTTCTTATTCTGTTCTTGTCTGTAATGCAGTTTTGATCCCATGAAAGGCTATGTTAATGCGGTTGTTCATGTACTCGTATGTTGCTGCATATCGCACGCAAATCTCGTACTGCAGTTGCAACGTCCTCGCTCCTCATTCCCCGTGAGTCAGTTTGTTGGGAACAGATGACTGACACTCAGAAGGCTGTCAAGCACATTGCTCAACTGTGCGCATTCTGGAGGAATGCTGTTATGCTGACATGGGATAGGTCCATATTTACAAGAGATACCTACATTCATGTCAAGAAACGATACTCGTTTGTCCTAGGCAAAATTCGAAACTCCTATCGCTGTTAGGAGCTGTAGCTTAGGTTACAATGAACTCCGCCTTTAATGTCTTTGCGTTCGGCCTATGAAATTTTAGGAACTCCTGTTTCAAACTACTTTCGACAGATTTTGTTTATTTGTGGTAACATATGCATATTTAGCATTTTTATGACGTGTTAACTTATACTGCATCCAAGCGTCTAAGAGCTAGATCCCAGGGGTTCGATGCCAACATTCTTCTTTCTGTGCAGCTTTCAGACCGGCTCTGGATTTTACTCAGCCTCCTGTCTAGTAGGTAAAGGCTTCCCTGGCTAAAAGGTGGCCGGAGCATGGAGTTAACCCATCTAGTGCCAAGGAAAGAATGCTTAGAGTTATATATAATCACTCCCCAATACGTCTTCACGGTATGGTGTTTAATTAACAACATGGATAATTTTACCTTTTCTGCATGAGATGTATAAAATGGTGCATTAGAGGAGGCCACGCCCGTTCTTATATAAATTGGGTTGTTTAATATCCGCAATTACTAAAAAAAATTATTAAATTTTGTATGTGGTCTATACTATAATACCGGGTGTATTTAATGTTTATTTGTTGTCCATTATACTCCGAATGTTAGTTTAAAGCACAACTAAAACTTTATCGCCTTCTCAGAAAAGAGTTGCCATATAGGTCCATTACATAATATTAATATGACATACAGTACAAATTTTATATTTATAACGTCTATTTCCAAAAATAACAGTTATGAATATTTAGAAAAGTAGAAATATAAATAGAATTTTTGACTCCAAGCACTGTGATAACAATAGTGTGATTTCTTTTCTTAAAAAGAGATTTATAGGTTATCTGCGATATATGAACGTCTAAGCCAGTGAAGTGTTCAAAATCACAATAGAGGAATTTTTATTGTACGATTAAAAATGCTTGAAATATGTGGTAATTCTAAATGCCACCCTAAAATACCCGCGTAAGAAGTGAACGACAACTCACGACCAAAACAAGAAAGCCAGAGTAACATCATGATACAGAACGCCGATCTTTACAAGCTTGAGACAAACTTGTAATTAAACGCCTTCATGAGGACTTAAACACTTCTTAAAAAGAGAACAAGGTCTTCCTGTTGTGTAACTCTCACCCGCGATCCACCCTCTTCGTGGCTGTCCCTCCCACACGCAGACATGAGAAACTGTGTCAGCGGAAGACGTCCATGACACTGCTCAGCGGGGGAGCGGGCCAGAAATTGCAACTGATACTGCCACTTGACTTTTGAAACTTGTAGAAACAAAAAAAAAAAAAAAATCCAAACAAGTAATCAAGACGCCTGCTGTTGTTCATTTATAATAACAACTGAAAGAATGTACGCAACGTTGCTATGCTACCAACAGATGTGCACGTTTAAAAAAACAAACGAATCATTATGTCTTCAACAAGCCATTTTTCACATCTTCTGTCTCTTTTGAGCCCACCTACACGTTTAACTCATCGGGTGGTTGTTTACCATTGACTTTATATCTGTTAGTATGTCGAAAGATGAAGGTGATAAACTAAGTCATTTAATGCCTGTGATATTAAAATTCACAGTAATTAAACATTCACACACAAAAGTCGTTAATAGCTTCCAGAGAATGAATTACGTTTCTTCGGAACCATAATTAATTGATATCTACCCTTGACCATAACGCCCCTTCTGGTCATGGGAAATGTATAATATTTGAATTTATTCTATTCTGTGAATGTAACAGAAGTCTCATGGTAGGTGTGAAGCCCGTGAATGATTACAGATTTTAATATCACCCGGTGAACATGCACACAAGTCAGGTTCTCTGACCTTACCAGCGCTTGTTGGCACAGTAGAAGCCAGAATCATGCAGCGAGCCCCCGGAAAATGTAGTTGCTATACGTCAGGGGCACGTAACGTACAACAACCAACAGACGACATGATCTCCTTGCTGAAAATAAAAAGAAATAGATTCTACGCGTTACAATTAATTTCCCATGTACGTTGTATTCATTCTTATCTGAGTCAACTAGATTAATGAACTTAACTCATATAGGGTTATTTTTATTTTGGTATTGAAAGTATGGTTTGTGTTTATTGTCTTTTCGAGTCACAACACAATTTATCAACTGACTTTTTTTTTGTAAGACAGAAATAGTGCCAGGTTAACTCGTGTGTTAACTTGCTTAACTCAGAAGAAAATTTGTCAATTGAAGTATGAACAGAGTTCAGTCTGCTCGTCTCTGTTCCCCCTCCGTGTGTTCCAAAACTGTCTCATGACGATTAGCTATAACATAACATCGAGATCTGTGCGTACATATCTTTGTAGAACAAGCTTTAGACCATGGAGGCAACAGAGTTTAAATCGTAGGCCAATAACACCATAACAATCACAGCAAAAAAGTACATAGCAGTAGCGCTTTGGCGAGCTAGCAACGCCACGCTTTTGACAGAGCAGCGCGGTAAGGGGATGAAATTCTTCCGTGGTGTTTAATCATGCAATTTGATGATGGTTACTGTAGGATCTTTCAAAGAAAAATGTCGCAGCAATGGAAGTCGAGCATTCGACAAGAAGGACCGAAAAACGAAGTAATAACTGAAGAAATTAGGAACTGCACTTCGTACACTTATTCTGGAATTAGACCTTTGTCATTAGGGAATAGATCCAGTGACGTCACAGTTGTGTGGAGTCCATTGCCATTGCATAATGTTTGGGTAGTTAATAAAGTCATCAGAGAAGATTCCTCCACCCCAGGTAACCAAAATAAATTTCATCAGCAGTAAAATCGAAATGTCATCGAATTTATTTTTTCTGAGAACTTACCTCAGATGGGATCCAGTTATGGGATCTTGTAAAGAGGATAATGACCTTTCGCGCTCCATAGTAGACATTTGTTTCTCAAAATTATTATACTTATTGTGAAGATTTATCTGTACATTTGAAATGTTTTTCAATCTCATGAACCACATTCCCTAACGAGACATATTTAGTCTAAGGTATTTTATGTGTATTTACATTATAGGTACATGTTATTAACGAAATAATGTGGAACTATAAACTTTCGTAATTTGTAAACTCAAATTTTTGTTATCTCCGCACTACTCTGAAACATGTTAGAGGGATTTCATCTGTCTTTTACAAATGCCTAAGTAAAAACGAGATTCGTTTCGCTTTTATGCTGTTGAAAGTTCATAATTCTTTGAAATATAACAAGACTCATAACGTCTTTAATCACGTTTATGTATTAAGAGGGATAATATAATTTTGTGATTCACCATCTTCTAGGCTAGAAGCATGTTGAAATGACATGCATTTCATTGAAAGTCATTTTGTTTAAGCATAGGATTTTACTTTAGAGCATATAGTTTTATAGGGCATATCAGTTTTGGGGAAGAATTATCTTACAGTTTCAAGTTTATGTTTAAACTTGAAGATCATAAAGATCTGTGAAGTGACCAGGGAACTGAAATGAAATTACAGCCAAGGCAGTCTACAGCTGTAGAAGACGAATTATGCTACGTGCTAATACAGACATATGGACTCTAGGCCATTCAAGCTGTCATACGTACTCAAAATTTTATATCAAAGTTCTTCATTCATATCATACGTTCTTCTAATTTAGTCTGTCATATTTTACGTCTTCACGTCACTTATTATCTCAACGGTAAAATTTTTGCACTAAAAACTTTGTCCTCGAAAGCCCTTAATTGCCTATTTTTAAAATTAAACAGCATGAAACTAAACTTCTAATTTCTATGGTCTTTTCATCAGCTCTGATTTCAAAAATCGTTTCTCAAAACGAGTATTTAAATAGGGACTTATGTCCACTTATAATACAGAATGTCCCAAAAAGACGTATGCACACAAGGTTAATATTCCGTATTATATTGTGTATATATATTTTTGAGACACTCTGTATGCTTCTACGTGCGATTATTTTGTAAGGACACATGTACTGTTCATCCTGTTAAATGAAAGAATTAACTAGAAACAGAGGAGAACGAAGGGAATGGAAGAGGATGAAGGAAAATTAACAGGCTTACTTAAAATTCTTGGCTCAAATTCTTCATTTTCCACCCGGGGAGCGCAAAGGAAAGACTCAATTAGCGCGCATCCTGTCTCCTGCGGGTGTGACAAGGATATTATCAGGATCGCACTGACTGCAAACATTTCTTGCACATCGTCCTACTTGCTGTTAAGTGATTTCACCCAAGGCAGATTGTCTTAATTGCAGTTGCATCGTTGGTCTTAATTATGTAGGCAGTCACCGAGAGGTAGTTTCTTCTGAGTTGTTGTGGCGGCGTGTAGTCTGGTAGACGTTTACAGACGTTTCAGATGTGCCTGCTGCCTCCATAAACAGCCGTCTTGATACTCGCCGTCGTGAGAGTCTTACAAATTCACAAGAAACTGAAGAAATTACACCAATAGTGAGACTTGCAGGCAATTTTATTAATTATTCGTTTGCTGCTCAATTTCGATCTATAGAATCCGATTACGGTATTTTAAATTATTCACGACCCATCACCATGCAGAGTCCCACATGCATAGCTCCATTGGTTTATCCTTGTCATACCAAAAGCTGAACATAGATTACCAGGATGTTAAGTGGCACTAGTGATGTTAATACCACATAAAATCTCATGCCGTCATGTTGATATTATTAATGACAGGGGATTAAAAATTATAGTAGGAAGGTAGTCTCTAGGGGCATTTTGTTTATATCAAGTTTTGTGAAAATCAGTTAATGGGGAGACGGAAGCAGATAACAGGCTATCACGCTGATACATGGTCAAGATGATCCGATAAAGAAACACTTACATTTAAATAGAGGAGGGTAAAATGGACGAACATGTAACAAATATGGGGAAGGTAAGAAATACGGACTACAGTTTAGTTGGAGAACATGAAGGAAAGAGGTCGCTTGCTAGATCTAGGCTTTGATGGGAGGATACTGTTTAAAAGGCTGTTAAATGATTCTGTCTTCTGGGTTGTTGCGCCGTGTAGTCTGGTCGATGTTTACCAACGTTTCAGAGGTCATACTGCCTCCGTCATCAGGGCGATGAGTATGAAGATTTCTGTCTTCTGGGTTGTTGCGCTGTGTAGTCTGGTCGATGTTAACCAACGTTTCAGAGCTCAAACTGCCTCCGTCATCAGGGCGATGAAGATTTCTGTCTTCTGGGTTGTTGCGCTGTGTAGTATGGTCGATTTTTACCAACGTTGCAGAGGTCATACTGCCTCTATCATCAGGGCGATGAATTCATGAATGTATTAATCAGGACAATGATTATCAGCTTCTCAAGAAGGGCCGTGTAGTATGGAGTTAGTTAACGGCCAGTTTGTTAGATGCATGGAGACACTCATACGTTTGCATGTATATTGTGAGTCGGTAAATAAAGTGATGATTAGCAAATATGTGTTAGATGTGAACAGAGAATGATGTTAACCGATTTTGGTAACGCCTGTTTTACATTTGTGCCTCACGGAATACCATGAACGTACATGAATCGTGAATTATCTGTCAATTTGAAAACAGAAGATTTAAGCGTAAAAGCCGTTATTTTTCTGGGAACTTCTAGGAGAATTCTTTGTACACATGCATGTGTATTTATGAGTAAATCAACGCCATATTAGTCTACGTACATCATTAGCAACTTACATTAGCTCCTTTCGCTATCTCTGTATGGGATTTGTTTCGGTGCGGGAGGGTAAAGGGTGGGGAACGGCGTTGGATGTGTAGCCCCTAGCGTGTGCCCTTCCTCGCCCCCTCATCCCTCCACGTCTCTTGCGGCGTGCCTCAAGACGGCCCTGGTTACGCGTGACATTAGTTGATCTCTGCAAGTCCCAACAATCCATCTCAATTTGCCATCTAGTTGAAAGGCACATACTACAAGATCAACGGCATAAGATATCTTTCGCCATATACAGAGAAAATAACTTGAGGGGTATCACTGAACGAAAGAGGGCAACCGTAGAGAAACCTTGAAAGGACAGAGGAAGACGAAGAGGAGGGAGTAAATGTAGGAAAGAAAAATGTGACGCCATTAATCTGCATTACTATACATGCACGCTGTTCGCTCGCTCACTGGCTCGGTTTTTGGAACAATAATATATACGAAATAGCTTGTGAGAGATAAGTTCGCCCTTCAGCTATTCGTCAAGTTGGCCTTTTACATCATTAATACTGATGCATGGACTGTTCTCTTGGGGCGTGACACTACGAATATGTTCGTCCTCTTTCTGTCTGAAGCTTAAAAGGGTAAAGGCTTACAAACAGGGTAGTGACAGGACACACCTCAGGGTGATCGCTGAATTTAAATTAATGATTCCGAGCCTAAGAAACATGCTCTTAAAATCATAGCCAATGTCCGTCACGCTTGACGAGCGTTCGTTCGTGAGTTTGTTAATTAAACACGCAAATACTGAAATTAAAAGAACATATTTTATTTACAAAATAACCGTTTAACGGTCGTGTAACATATCTCATGAGTTTATATAATTACGTTTTAGTATGTTCTGAAGCGTCGTGCTTGATTTGTGTCTTGAGACTGTAAGAATCGGAGGAACTTTCCTTTGAGAATGTTTGCTTCGCGCTGGGCAGCTTTGAATAGAAAACTCCCTGTGCGATGTTCGTTTGGTGGAATAGCGCTTTCAGTTGATCGTGATCTAAATTCATCCATGAACCAATGTGTGTGGGTACTGGAAGGTCAACAAGTTGTTTCAATATATCGAGTTCAGAGAACCACATTAGCGAGACACTTTGGCGATTAAAACGAAGAACTATAATTTACCGGGTGCCTTATACGCAAAGCTTTGTGTCCCAATTGGACCATAAATTTAGAACGCTTAAAAACAAGATTTGGGACGAGTATTAGGGCTAAGAGTGGTGAATTACTTGTAAATCATGGAGACAATTGCGTACTGGAGAAGCTTACATTGGGCTGGTTTAAGAATTGGGCGTAGGCTTATAAGACATAATACAGAGCAGAATAAATTGTATTCACACTTTTAAAAATGTTTTCTATTAAAATAAGCTGTGCACGATAATTTAAAGTTTTTAACGCGCGATCTTTGTCACTTGTATGAGCAGCCGCTAGGTGCGCTTCAATCACATTAAAGATCAAATGAATAAATCTGAGCACGTATTGTGGTTTCACGAAGCCAAATCAAGATATTGTCTGCATCCCAAAGTTTTAAGACTCTTGATAGATCTAGATATTTGGAGCTGTAATATTAGAAAGATTTGAGATAAATGCAGTAGAATTTAAAGTCTGGATTGGATAATACTGGCCGAAGCTACGATAAAATAAATATATTTTGAAAATAGAGTAATTAATTAACCTTTGAATTTATTAAAGATATGTAATTTATTTACCAGCTGTCATCTACATAAGGTGGACATTATAGCATTGGTAGTTTAGCTTCATTTGTGAGGCAACGAAGCTGCGACGAATTTTACGAACCACAGTGACGAGGCAGTGAGTCAATGGTTGCTCTCGGAGATGCGTTACCAAACTAATGTAGGCCTACTTACTTGCGCAAGTTCACGTTCGATAGTATAGGCCTATCACTGCTAAGCTGTTGTCTCAACAGTCACTTTTGAACCTGTATCACATCATGACCGTGTTCTCTTCGCTACAGACGCTCTCGGGACCGATCCGGGATCATCGTGGCGCTCAGAGACGCCCGAAGACCAGACGTCTCCCTCCCCTAGTTCCTGTGCTACCCCCAACTCCGCCACGGACGTGCCCGACACCGAATTAACCTTCACCGTTGGGGTGACTGAAGGGACGCCGTATGCCTGCCAGTTCTGCGACAAGGCGTTCCCAAGACTCAGTTACCTCAAGAAACATGAACAGGTAAGGAGCAGATTGTGGTGAGTCGGTCCGATTAACAGAAGGGGTCTTCATGTCTACAAGGACGATAAGGGACGTTCTTTTACAGACGAAAATCTACATGGGCTTCCATAACTTAGTTCGATAGCTATTTGTACGTTCTGAACACAGCTATTCAGACCTAATAATGATAATATTAATAAAATTCAGTGGATATGTTATTATAATAAAACAATTTATTCAGTAATAAAAATATATATACGTAAATATATGTCGTATATAAATAATTAAGAATCTAAGCTGTTTATAACATAAAGTACTATAATTTTTTAACGTAAAGTAACACAATATTATATCATATAGTAAAATTTTCAGTCCAAAATAAGATATAATCCATTAAGGCCTTTTCTGTTTAATTGTTTACGTATACATTTATAGTAAAAAAGTGACAATGGAAATATTTAATAGTATCAGAAATTATGACTGATCGTGGGACAATTCATCATAGGCTCTTTATTACATACTTTAGGATATTATTTTGATGTTGTCATAGCAACATTAAATAAACAGAGAAGCATGTAAGTGGCATGGCATAATACTAATCGTCGATCTGTTCTCTTCCCTTTTAACTTGCCTGTTTGCCAACGAATAAATTCGCGAGGACAGGAATAAAATGTCTTAATGTCCAACGTTGCTTAACTGTTTGTTATTATGTGTTGGAAATTAAAATGTCCAGGCTTTTGTTTTAGAAATGAAAGGTAGAAGTAACGGAGTTTGGATCATATTTTCACTTTAAACTGAGGAAACAAAGAAATGAAGGTTTTCCACGAAGTAAAAATTAATTACGTCTAAACACCGCTAGATCTGTAGTCGATATAAAAAGCAAACACCGTTAGTACAACTGTTCAGGAGTATTAATGATGACTTCCTAATAAATTTCTGTTGCAGGCGAACTTTGAGTTCATGTAGGTATGCCAAGCTATTCCTTGGAAATCTCACTTATGAAAACACAGAATATTTCTAGAATTTAAAGTTCATCACATCGTACAGTAAAGTGCATATGTGCACGCGACAATAAAACAGCCTAGTCTGGGTCGAACGAGAACATGTATTTACACATGTCAAATCAAATTAATGAAACTACCGTTCATATTTCCCATTATTTTAACTGTTATTCTAGTATTTACAACCATTTGCTGCAATAGTAGAGTGAAAAGCTATTACATTACTCTGTTTTTGCGTGTTTCTATATGTATATGACTGTTTGTTTGTTTGTTTGTTTGTTCGTTCGTATTGGCGTGCAATACTCTGTGCTATGTTTCAACCTATTAGTAAAAGACTGAACCATATTTATTGCTGGTGAGTGCAAAGTGTTCAGTGATTGTTTTAAATGTATGACGATTCTCGTGCTGATATGGCAAATTCGGCTGTTAGATATTGCCCATTGTTTCAAACTAGGGAACATATTTATTCGTATTAGAGGAAAAACGTTTTGGAAAGTTTATCAACAAATAAGACTTATACCTCAACTTGTATATATAACTCCTGTAGCAGAATGATATACAACAATTGCTAAATAGAATTGAGATAAGACAGCATTTAGATTAAAGTAAAAGTTATCCATCGTCGATAATTTCCGAAATGACTTTGGAAATAAGAAAAGGTTTTTAAATTATTGGTAGAGGAACGGAAGATCTCAGAGAATACCAGGAACATATTAAGTCTACGTCGTATCATCGTGCCTCAGTCCCAGGACTGAGAAAATTGGCTCATCGCAAAAAGCTTTGTTTCTGTTTTGAGGCATCCGTTCGAGTCTACGGCTCGTAAATTTACTTTCCTTGACGCGGTATTAGGTTGTTATATACCTCGGTTTCTGCACTGTATGTACATGTGGGAGTTGAGGTATAGCTGCATTCTTTATCTCGACACTAGAAAAATATGTTTTCAGCTTCATGCTCCGGCTGATTTATTCCCGGTGAATGAGCCCCCAGTACCCATTAGGAGGCTGGGCGGGACCCAGAGCCGGTCTGTACGTTGTAGCGAAGAGACAATTTCTGCCTTTTCGGGAATCGAACCCCAGTCGTTCGTCAGTAGCCGACCGCTTCCTCCCCAATACTTTTCACCTAATCATACATAATCACCCTTTAATAATATTTTACGCAGAACAACGAAGTTAACTTAGCATCGTAGTAACTTATAAATTAACTGACTATTGAATTTATCTGTCTACTTGTGTGTTAACAGCGCAAAATATGTTCTGAGATCAACGATATGAGACTGGGAAAAAACCCGTAAGTATTCTGAATATTTCTCTTCAGACTTATGAGACATTACAAAGATAAAAAACAATGTTATTTCAAAGTAACACCTACGACATTCTGTTTACACCTGTGGTCGTTTAATGTGTCATTTTTAACTGTTTAGCATATAGGCATTAGGGTCAGGAGATAGCAAAATTAGTTTCAGTCTAAATTAATTTCCATAATTCCATTAATTATTGGTTTAGTAATAATTTCCGTGTTTCTTTTAAATTTTATATTGCACAGGCTAGTGAAACTGAAGCACACGAACTTAAAACAGCACGCACTGGATAATGGGGTTGAAATATGGTACACAGACAAACATAAACAGTTTGATTTGATTTCATTTGTTTCGCCGCTGGTTAATGACTGCGGAGGTAGGTGACAAGGTGGAGATAAATTATGAATTACCGCGGGTTATTGTGTGAGTGGTCACAGCATTCGCTAAAATTACAGAAGAATTATACAGGGAATATATCAACAGACCTCCATTTCATTCCGGACGTAAAATATCATATGAAATGCTAGTTTTAATCACTTGTTTGTTTTTAATGTCGCATTAATTTGCTTTGAACATAATAAATGACATCCATGTATAAATCTGTTATTACTAAGCTAATTAACTTTTGTCCTTGTAGGGCTTATTGCATCTTTGGTTTAACATATATTTCTGTAGGAAAGAAAAAAGTCTGATAATGTAGATAAAACTTGGTTGCAGTAACTTTAAAACATCTCTAAGTCGAGATTAGTTTGCGGATAGCGTCTCAATAATGATGACATTTTAAATCTGATCTATTTTCATAAGATATTTTATTGTTACCTTCGAACGAGGTACTTAAGTCCTCACGGTTGCCCAAATGTAATTAATAGATTAAGAGTGTGAAAATACATTTTTTCCAAGTCTACGTTTTACTTCTGTGACCCAAAGGGGTTTAATTTTTAAAAAGTTGCTTCACGACTAATGAACGCAAATAATTAGTTACGAATATTTATTTGTTTGTCGTTTAATGTTAATTAATTTGCCTTCGTATTTCTTATTGTGTTGCGAGTAGATAAGATATAATATCTTGCAGGAGGGGTAAGACGCGTCGTGGCTTATTTAAATAAATGTCTCATTACTGAGATGAAATTACCGACATGTTCAGTTTCTGTTGAGCTTGCCGATCTGTAGAATGCGAGATTTATGCAGATCTAAATTCTTACGATTTTTCGTTAAGCTTAGTTAACATTTGTTAACTAAATTACAATAATCCATTAAATTCTTTACATATATCTAAAACATTTTTTTTCATCTATGCTGAATGCCTTATAAAACTCAAGAGACTATAATTTCCGTAGAAAAACATTTAAAGTCATGGATTTAATGTAAACTTATAAGTGATGTTAAAATTTAATTACATTTTGAACATATTTTATTATTTTACAAAATACGATCAATTACTTTGCGGAAAGAAAGGGCCACATTTTTATTCAAAGTGTGGATAAGACTTTTATGTGCTGTATTTTGTATTAGTTTTTTAGATTATGTTGATTTGGAATGTGTTAGTATGGTGTTTAACCTGTTTATTTATTTACGCAAATTTTGTTTGGCACTTAAATAAACTGCAAGTCTTTCAAAGACGTAGGTCATTTTTAAGGGTTATTAACTGTGTCTGAATATTGAATATGTGGATGCACTTGTTTAATAGCTTGAAAAAGATTTGTTTGTAGTGCAAAAATTATTCTTCACTTCACACAGCAAAATGCATCTCACTTCTTCTTTGTTTAAAATACATACGTTTTGCCTTGTGTTAATGATTGTAGCAGCCGTATGTGATAGCATCGCTTTGAGAAGTTCTACGTATTCTGTTGATCAGCTACTGAGTTGTTTCACTTTAGCACTTAGTGACAGCTTCTTAGTACGAAGATTGTTGTCTGGTCTAGGCTAGACTATGAGTTGATCTCAGAGAAGAGACAAGTCTGATGACTTTATAGTTTACAAGAACTTATAGTTATTCTAGTCCAGGTTTTATACCAGCAGACAAACGGACATGTCTTCGAAAGGATACGCAGTTACGCAGGTTTACCAGACCCATCGGCGTATCAGGATTGCCCTCTTGTTAGTTTCAAGGTTATTGTTTTCATATGCAGCGTCTTAAAACATTATAATACTAGTCTTAAATGTGTGATGCTAATGCGACGTGATGTGCTAAAAACGTTGGTTACTAAATCTTATACGCCATTAATACACAATGTACTAGAGTAAGAGAGATTAATTATAACTGAAAGAATGAACAGTATTCTCGGGATCACCACATTATATGACGATGTCCTTCGTCTGTGTTTCGGAATCTGGATTTGTTTCCGTCCTCAGATTAAAAAAGGGAGAGGGGTACCTACTCAGTTTTATATCCCCGATTGACAGGACGGTTATGTGAGATTTCAGATTCTGACGACAGTGAATATGAAAATGGCTGTCTTCTGAGTTCTTGCATCATGTAGTCTCGTAGAAGTTTACCGACATTTTAGAGGCACTTGCTGCTGATCGCCCTGATTATTGATTTAGTATTAGGTTTTCAGGAAACTAGAAATTATATCGATCCTTGGGCGCCATAAAATGCAAGACGCACTCCAATTTAAAAAAAATTAAAATGTGAAAAAAAAAATTCATCCTAAAATCGAGGAAACACTGTGTTAATGCTAACAGTGCCCGCAGTGTCACTGAGAATAAATTCGACAGATGATTACATTTCTTATCAATCTTTATTTTCCGGAAGCGTTTTAATTTGCCTGATCATTTGACACGTATCGTTGGATATCATAGGAAAAATTATCGTTTACCGGAACTCGAAACAAGGAGAGATTTTGGTTTTCTGACTTTTGATCTGTAATATTCTCCCCGAAGTAAATAGCTTTGATCTTGGCTCCGTTCTTATATCCTGTTTAATTATCCTGCTAAATTAACTAAATTCTCACTGAACTGACATCAACCATATGTTTCCGTTACGTGACGCATTGGTTGGGACGTCTAACTGGTTTAAGTTCTGAAGAGATAAATGTGGTTTTAAAATAAAGAAGTAATCACTTATTTAAGAAAATTATAAAATGTAGGTTTCTAATTTGATGCAGGTAATTTCTGTTTGAATAGTCATCTCATTAAATTGAGGTGAGTCAAAAGTTATTCTGGGAAAAATTAAAATAACAGACGCACAATCTACCCATACTTTCTTCCGCCAGACAATGACGTAAAAACTTTTCTTGTTCCTGGTGTTCTACTAGCAATTGCACTTCCTTTAAATACGTTGCACATCACCCAGTCCTCTCCCATCCATGCATGCACAAAACAGCTTAATAACTTCGACAAGTATATTGAAGACTGTTGATACTGGTCGCTCTTGAAACATATCCTTTTCAGAAGGGACTCTTTGTCCAATTCTCCGCTGGGTCAAGAGGCTGAGTGCCTGAGTCAATCTGCAAGCTAGCATGATGGAAGGCAGCTTCATTGCCACTTGAGGAATGTGAACTGGGTGACCAGGAAATTTATAACCATTATGTGTGCTTTTTACTGATATTTTAATAAGCCTTCTTACTCGGGAGGTCAGATTCATATTCCAAGAGTAGTTGTCCCGCTACATAACTGTTTTGTCTTCTTTAATCGGTGGCCACAAGACAATGACAACAATTTTAGTTTCCTGTGTTAAACAACATTATATCAATTGCACAGATTCAATAGTATCGTATGAAAATGTTAGGAATTTATCTTTGCTGCATTGTGGATGTTGATCTTCATGGCTGTGACGCCCTGTGGGCTCGTAGGTAGACATCAGCATTTCTCAGAAGAAGATGCAGGAAGCACGTTTCTCCGAAACGTTTGTGTCTACCTTCAAGACCGCGCGGCGTTGCAGCCAAGAAGAACATCGACATCTTCACCGCCGTGAGAACCTAAAATCTTATATCTGCGGTACATTTTTTTACATTCTATCGAATGGGAGAATAGTTAAGAATAATGAATTAAAAGGATGCAGAAGGAAGAGGATGTGACGTACTCTGATGTGCTATACCAGCATTTCCCTGTAGGAACCAAGCAAATGACTGAGATAGGAATAGAGTCCTTCAAAATTCGAAGACCAACCGCTGAGAATGATGTTTGACTATCGAGTAAAAATGATAGGAAAAAGCATATGTTTTCAGATTTATGGTAATATTTCCTAAATTTACGTAAGTTACTGAGAAAACCAACATAGAATTAGTCATAGTAGGTAAAAACTAAGGTTATAATAGGGAATATTTAGAATACAAAAGATCAGTAGTGTTATTATATACAAAACCTTAATAACAATTTTCTTATTTTATAAATCGAAGCCGAATACCGCTGTCAACAAATCTCGCTTTTTTGCCATTGTTTTTAGCCAGTTCTGCTCACCGTTTGACTAAGATTCATCGTGATACTATCTCCATATTTCTCCGATCTTCCAAAATGACCCATGTCCACTACAAATGTGCGCCCACTTGTCTTCCAGCTCACCTACACCCCCAGATAATTGCAGTCTCCCACTTTTCGTCACTCTAAACTACTAGATAACCTGTAGAAATCACGAATTCTCTTAACAATAGACTGTCGTCAGATGTTCACTTAATTCACCTCATGCACAAATATTTTAAGCTGTTTTTCGTCGAACATTTGTAACTGGTGTCGTTCTACAAAAAAGGGGGACCACGTATCACAGCCAAACAAAGTAATTAAAACATTAGTTTTTGTGTCCTGTAGTTAAGAGTATATTTACCTTCAGTTGTTTTGAAAGGATGCGTAATAGTAACAATTTTTGAAGCGAATATTAAAGAACTTCTAGATCATTACTCCTCCAAATTTCATCATGAACCTAATTTTAATTTGACATTCAACAGTGATAATTGTAACAAATACTTTAATAAAAATGTAAATTCTACAACATGAAATATTTCACTGCTATACTGGAACTGAAGAATAAGATGATGATTACGGTGACGATAATTATGATGATGTTAATAAAATACATTCTAAAGAAGTTATTTTGTGTAACGACACTGTTATTTGTAATTATTATAAGTCTGTGAGCCGATGTGGCCCCCCTCCCCAGTCGAGGTCGTCACAGCAATACTGCAGTGACTAGACGATTTCAGGAGTCTGACACAACTCAAATTCCTCACAAGCCTTGCATGTTTGTAAAATGTTTGACGTCGTATCTGCATCTCGACATGAAGAGTAACGTTATACCAAAGGCACAAACACTTAACTTTGTGGTCAGTATGGATGTGTATACAAACATTTGAACTTGTAGGCAGGAACGTTATACACGCTTTGTGTAGGTTAGATCTTATTTTCTAAAATTTTTTCAGACTTTTCTTGACTCCAGTTTTTGGATTTGAAATTCCGGGGGACTTTTGCATTTGTCTGTCTGGTTAGTTCCTAACAAAATTAAGCATTTGGATATTTTTGTCAGATAAACTGTTCTTCACGTAAGAGCTTGACAAACTGTAAACCGATGGAAAAGGTTTAGCACAAAATTTTTGAGACTGTATTTTCTCTTTGTCCCGCGCCGTAGCCGCGCGGTCTGAGGCATCATGCTTCGGACCAGCGATACGGAATGCGCGCTGGTTCGAGTCTCGGGGAAAGAAGTTTCTCATGAGATTTTCGACCAGTGTATGGGACCGGTGCCAACCCAGCATCGTGAGGAAATTGGGGAGCTACAATGAGTAGCGTAATCCGGTCAGGAAAGCTAGCAATGGCTGGGGGTTCGTCGTGCTGACCACACGCCACCCTATATCTGGTTGGATGATCGTTCACCTCTGCTTAGGCATGTGAACGTGAGGCCAGCAGCCAGCTAGTCGGCGTTGGCTCTCTGGAGCTGTTACGCCACGGATTATTATTATTAGTATTTTCTCTATATAGTGTCGAAAAAGTTACTTTTCACTTCTATTATTTACTTCTACAAACTTATGTTAGAGACGTCTTGACTTTAGGTGTACTGCACATGTAAACAGATTTAAACTTTTGTGAAATGTGACTTTTTGTTCACCCGGTACTGTTTTCTCTCCGAATGCTTTGCCGTCCGCAATTCTCTTGTGTACTTTGAGGTGAAGGAAGCTTAACATGTGAAGTGGCTCTTAAAGACTGGCGGATAATTTGCAAATACACACAGGGACCTGTCTCGAAACCGACTGTTTGATGCCTTGGTTCACGTGTGCATTAATGCTTATGCAATACAACAAAACTATTCTATTGAATAAAATGTATTATATATATTTCTAAATAATTCAGAGTAAGTAATATTTGGATATCAATGATTAAACCGCTTTATTATTCAAACAGATATTTAAATATGACAAAATTCCATGAGGCTGCATATTTTTCGAACTTCGTTAGTGGGTCCATATTATTTTCATTCACATTTATTTGCTCTAATCTTACAATAAAATAATATTGACATTCTTGAAATGAAAAAGTATTCCTCGGTGTGTGACAAGAAACCGCAGACAATTTCTGTGGGTTGTGTTATGTCACAGTATTACAGAAGTCGACCGTGAAACTGATGATGGGCATCATTCCTTGCTGTAGTATCCTATAGTAGTAGTCGTCAAATTTTATTCATCAAGGCCACAGCAAAATAGTACAACGTTCCAACACGAGCAGCGGAGCCCAGGCTCGTGAAGACAGCCCGGAACTCGCAGCGCAGTAAGGATGGCCTTGAAGCATGTGATTGGGTGACGGGTGTACAAACATACATAATTTCTCATTAATTTCATGAACATCTTAGTCAAAATTTGAATGAGCCCTATTGGTTGGACATGATAGTCTACCTATGACGTCAGTTATTGGCGAGGCATGTGTAGGGTAAAAGAAAACTGCATACAATTTTATCCCACGAGGAAATAGACCGCTTGGGAGACCTAGGCGGTGATGGAAGGGTATTAAACTTTGAGAAATTGGGTGTGATATGAAGTAGATTAATCAGGCTCGAGATTAGGTGCAATGATGCTCTTTTTTATCGCAAAATTACCCTGTGCCATGGAGTTAGTGACAGTCAGTGTATGAATTTTGAATTAATTCTTTCGTGGTATACTGTGCGTATTCATACCGAAAACAATTTGGGCGAACCCTGGACAACACAAATAATGTTTATGTGATTTTTGTTCTATCAAAGTAATTATGCTTATCAAATATTTTCCTCGACGTCAGTAAACTACGCAGAACTTCAGCTTTACAGCAGCGCGTTCATGGAA
This sequence comes from Zootermopsis nevadensis, assembly GCF_000696155.1. The sequence continues at coordinate 93,515 of NW_019060590.1, read as the reverse complement.
GAAGACCAAATATTTGGTCATAGCCATGATCTGTGGATAATAAATATGTAAATTCCCATACGACACTTTCAATAAAGAGATTTTTGCCAGAAACAAATATCAGTTTTAAAATAAAGATCTTATTCGCCTGATTTGGTCCCGTGTGGCATTTACATGTTGTCAAAATCTCATCCAAATGATATTTATTAGAATAAGACATTCATGGCAATTTGTCGACGTTTGGATAGTGATCTCCAGAAATGTATGTCATAGGCACTGTAATGAGTGTACGAAGCAGAAGACGAGTGCTTTCAAGGTAAATACACTCACTAGAAGTTAGTGATTTATGTGTGTATATTATAAGTCATTATAGAATTATTGTTCTTATTAGTTGTTAGTATACCGCAATCATAGTGCAGATGGCTTGCACTTTAACGCCACCTCCAAGGAGATAAAAGCGAAAGAATTTGAAACAATGAGCAGAAAACAGTTTTCGTGATTATGGAAATGTTAGTATGAATTGCGCAATTCTTTTCTCTAAAGTTCCATACCAGTTAATCTGTGCTTGTGGAGTGACTTTTTTTTAACAAACCCTAGACCCATTCGATGCGATAGAATTTAGAACACCAGAAATGTTAATTAAAATTTTCTTAAAAATTGTAAAGAATGGTATTTGTAATTGATACGTAATTACTGTGTGCTTATCCTAGAATCATAAAGGAGACTTACGTTAACAAATTTAACCTTCGAGTAAGTAGGTCTACTTAAAGAAACAACTGTAGAAGGAATTAATCACTTTTATTTAGTGACCATAACAGCCAGGAGCAGTCCTTGCCATCATTCTCTGTGAAAGTCTGCTAAATAGTTCATCAGACATTATTATGAATGTGCGTTTATGTCATACTTGATGTTTCTTCGCACACAAAGAAGTGTATTAAACGTTTTACTGTCGTCATAGAAAATGAGGACAGAAACAATATGTCTTTCCTGGTGACATGTCCTTTGTTCTGTGACGTTGCCTCGTCTCTTCGTATTCTCGTTCGCTACCAACATCGGCAAGCAAGCTCAAACCAGTCTGCGTATGTCTGTCAGCCAGTCTGTCCATCTCTTCTCGAAGTACACACTTGGATTTCCAATGAACTCGCTTGTCAGCACTCGTTCAGTGCCAGAAAGAAAATCCTGTTTTTATTGAAATTTTGTTTCAGCTCTTTTCACTTAGAAACTCAGGTAAACACACTCAAAGCCCAGAACTTGTATAAACGAAAGGTAAAGAATAAGAAGAGGAAGACCAAAGAGTCTCTGAAAGATAATTTTGAGGCTGGTATAAACTTTAAGTCTGAGACCGCCAGCCATTTTTGGGTTACGGACAACTACGAAAAGCTTTAATGAATGTACTGAAAGAATTAATGCTAACTGAACTGAAAACTGTCGCGAGATTAACAAATAATTTTACAGTTAAAGATAAACATTAAAAACTCCTTTTGAATGTTCTAAAATTCTGGCTGGCACAGAGTTGCTTAAGGACACACCTTTTGGCATGACAGCGGTGAGGTAATTCAGCGCACATACAAACATATATTCCAACCCAACAAATACCACAATTTACTGCAAATAAGGGACTTTTAGCATTTGTAACAAGCTTCAAATACGTCATTACACATGTTAAATTACGTCATGATATATGTCTGCTACCAATTTAATTCAATTACAGTCCATATTATCAAATAGTTTGTGAGATAGTGAAGTCTGTAGATGGAAAATTCAGTCTGAAATATGTCGCCATGAAATAAGAAAACGACTGTAATTAATAAATGCCAATATACATCAATTTATTCATTTTACATTTTGTTCTATGAAGGCGGAGAATTAATATTTTAATATTTCCACAACATGGCAATCCAGTGTTGTTTTGTACCAGAGACTGACATGAGGATAGAAGTGCTGTATATTAAATTCCTTTTTTTTTTACGTGTTTGTATATCGTTATCTCACGTTCGGAGTTACCTCATGAAGCTGCAACTCGCCTCTGTCCTAACTCTTGCTGCGTATAGGATCTCTTTCAGATATTTGCGCCGGGAAATCTGATCCAAGTAAGAACCTCGCGCTGGGAGAACGAAACACGTCGCTTGTTCTAACAGATGCACGGTAACTGCCGTTAAATACAGCCCTATATTCTAATAATTAGCTCATAGCTCTTTTAACTTGGAAACAGTTGCTGCCTTGATGAATACCTGTGAAATGTCTCCGATAAATGTGAGATTCGATGTTCTCACTACAATGAAATAATCTGTGTTGTTCTTCTAGGTTGTGAGATGCTGTACCGACGTTTCGGAGAACTTTACTGTCTCCAACTTCAAAATTGTCACCCCGAGTAAATCAGAAAAGAACTATTTGATGATGAAATCACCAACTTTTATATTAGCTTATGAGGAATGCAGTTCGTCTGTGAATGATAATGAAATGTAGATTTCTTTCTTAGGCCCGAAAGTAAATTCCCTTTTTTTATTATATTTTGCTATTACAATATCTCAAAATAGTCCAGACACCGAGCACTTTTGTACAGAGGCAATGTATTTGACATGTATTCAGGAAGTATCCAGTTCGAATCTTGGTCAAAGAATGACCGTTTCTGACAATTCTTCGTTAGTCTTTTGAACTTGACAACGCTCTGTCCTGTTTTATTTTAATCCACTGTATATTAATCATTCTCATGTCATTCGACGTTAAGAAATCTTTACAGCTCATACACCTTCATTTATGCGTACCTGTAAACTTACAAAAATAGGTAACGCTCATTTTCTTAGTAGCCTTCATTCCTAATTTTAGTTGTTGATCTGGATGAGAGGAGTATTTTCCCAAAGGTATAAGCTGTCAGAACTTAAAGCTGATACTTCGTGTTATAGGTGCCGATGTCTGAGCAATGCGATTATGGCCTCGACCATACACTGTGTGGCGTATGAAGAAAGATTGTTTTTTTAACGTCATAATTATCAAATTTCCGTAGGGCCTTCCAGCAATAGTGTAAAAGAATCAAGGAATATAACTAGCACCTGTAATGTAGACTGAAGCACTTTCAGTATTACCAACAATTTACAAGTTTCTCGGTGCAGACAAGAAATTTCTCTACATAATTTCGTGTAAGAGACATGTAGCACAGTGACTGTGATCTTTTTTCTCAAACGGTTTCTGTTTTTTATTTGTACAGCATAAGTTACTCCCGTGTATCGAAGAAGAAGAACGAATTTCATAATAGTTTATTTGATGGTAACTGGGGAGTAGGTTTTAAAATTCCATCTGCAGTCTCCACAATAAAACTGCACTTGCTTTAATGTACTTAAGGTAACATCTGCTAGGATTGCGATATGCTTTATCATATTTCACCATCCTTTTGTTCTTATTGCAAACTTAAGTTGGAAGAAAACCGTCCTACACACATCAAAGAGAACAGTAACTGTATTCTAAACTTTTAAAGCCCTGTGGTAACTGAACGTCCCACTTGCTTCGTCAATCAGTAAATCTTCATTTTGTATTTATGGGTTTCGTGTGAGTTTCACTGTAAACAGAGATTATTTCCTGTAACAGAATTAACCAGTTGATCTTTGTAATGGTGAAGTGTTATGTTTTTTGGGGCGTACGGACTAAATTTTTAAATATTATTTAGACGAGCTTCGACTTAAAAGAATTAATCATTCATTACAAGGCTATATTATGCCATTCATATTTAGAATAAAGTGTTTCGACTTTCAATATGACATCGGTTTTCTTTCTACTTGTCTATGATATTGAGCCTTCTTGTTTGAATTAATCTGCTCACAACAACATTTGAGATATCGAACCTCGCAGGTCGCACTTATTGTCTAGTACGCTGGGAAAAAAAATACGATAACTTCCTCTAGAGTGATTTTAAGTTTTCACGTCGGTGGAAATGACGATGATGTTCATCTGGGTTGTGACGCAAAGTGGACTCGTAGGTAGATATATACCAACGTTTCGAAGAAACTTGTTACCTGGAAGATGGAGGCTGCATGTTTCTAAAAAACGTTGATATCATCTACGAGTCTGCACGGCATCACAATCCAGACCAACATCATAGTCATTATGACAATGAAATGTAAAAATCTAATTATTGTCGTATAACTAATCTAATAGAACAGATGATTTTACGAATCTACTGCGGGGCATGTGGGAAGTTTGTGAGGCTGGGATGCTGGGTATGATTGTAATAGACTTAGCGTTCGTTTAATGCTTATTCAAGATTCATAATCCCTTCTTGCTGTGAAGTGCTTTCATAACACGAGTCACGTACAAGTTGTTCGCCGTGAAAACTCGGCCCCAGAATTATCTTCCTCAACAAGTTGAAATTTGAGGAAGCTCGCTACACGCTGAATAAGTTGCATCATTTCCGTACGGTCCACGTGCTTTGTGACAACACGGTTATGGATGTTGCACTTTCTGACACAAAAATACAGCGACGCCGGTTAACTGGTCATAGCCCTTGAGGTCAGTCACCCACCAAGTTACAAACTCGTCTTAAATTAGCAGGACGTATTTCTGTTAGAATTTCTTTAAGCCTGGATCTTTTATAGGCCGTCCTTGAACTTAAATCGACGGTGATCTGTTTTCTAGATATTTCGCTGTTCTTAAATAACAATCTTCCACAAACATTTTTACAAGGTATTCCTTGAACACAAACATGCTTTCTTACCGGCCAATGCGTCTGGTCAGTAACAGTACGGTTAACTATTGCGCTCTAGCGTGAGCGCATCACCTCATGCGCCCGTCCATGTCTGTCGGGATTTCCCTTGGAACTCCTGCATGACTGAGGTCATTGTTGGAACTCTTTGTTACAATAAGAGAACATTGCTGCAAAGGCATGAGCCTATCTCCGTCAAATTTTTGTACCTATTGGTGCTTTTTCAGAGTCCTGTTGTGTGCTTTATGGTTTCACTTGTTTCTTTAAATCATATACATTCATCTTCCTAGAAGTTTTCCTTTGTAATACGCTTTTTATAATGTTTGGTGTTTATTACCCTGTCTTATATGAGCATTATAAATCCAGTTTTACCTGACATCCGCTTGCTTTAACCATAAATTACACCGAGTTTTATCTAGTACATTATTATTATTATTATTATTATTATTATTATTGCTGTCGTTGCTGTTTTGAACTTGCTTTGATAATTGTCAACAATTCAAGGACCAAAGTTTAGAAGAACCCGAGACCGATCATGCTGATAAATTATGGTGATTCTGCTCGATCACGTCTAAATTATTTCACTGTTATTTTGTTTTTATACGTGATTATCTTCGGTGTTTAAAATGATCTAAATTCTATTACATAACACAGACTAGCATGGCAACAAACCTAAACGCTTCGCGTGCCTAATCAGTTAGTAATGTAAAACTGTATTGAGAATTTGACAAGGTTAAATGTGTTTTTGCTAAATCTGTGTTTCATTCGTGGGATGATTTGAATCTCCTGAACCGCCATTTCAGTTTCACGAGTTTAATTTTGCTCGCGCATTACTCGCAGCAATTGTTTCTTCTCAATCGCCTGCCGTTCTACTTGCAGTGAAATTAAAATTGTTACGGTTTCTAATTAAATTTATTGAACATTTGGTGGAATCTTTGGTTGTGGATCGGATCTATCACATCTGTACTTTCACAGAAGAGAACATCACAGATTGAAGTTGTTTCATATACGTGCACCAAGCTGGATAGGAAACAGGTGTGCCAGGGATTGGTCATCCCAAGACAATGCGTATCGTGCAGTCACATCCATTGTTCCTCAAGAGATAATTTAACAATTTCACGCTGAATTTTATTGTAGACAGTTTTGCTGAAGAAATTTTGGTAATTATAGGCTGTATTCTTCTCTTGCAGTGAAGTCGTACTAAAAATTGTTGGATTACTGTCAAGTAAGTGAGAATAATTATTTTCTTTCAAAAAATAGGACGAAAGAAAATTTCGTGTTTCCTCAAATAATTTAATTTTCTGTTACATAAACTGCTATGTTTTCAATATTAAAGTCACACATAACAAGGTTCGTAATCCTTCAAAGGATACCTAGAATATATTTAACAGTATTTTTATTTTAATCTGATATTTTTACGAAAGTTTCAGTGGACGTAAAGTAACTAATGTTATGAATGATTCTTTGTGTGTTATTAAGTTTGAATATAGAGCAAGGGACAATGAAATATGCATCTTCGAAATAACAATGATTTAAGTTAGGGCGTATATATTAATATTTTAACAATTCATAAGAAAAAATTCGTTGCTAGAGATTTGGTTTTATTGTCTGTTTTATTGTTATATAATAGTGTAATTTAAAACAGATGAACTTCAGCAGGTCTCTGAAGCAGTATTTATAACACGGCTTTGCTGTCCATCCGTCCAGACTCTAAAACTGTCGTAAAATTTTTATTACGTTACGCAGGTGTCAGGAACATACTTTACTGAAAATGGGACAAGTTTATCCAAAAGCCGGTTTAGAGCAGACATGGGGCAGAAGGTATAACACAGTTCCAAAATCACCGACTTGCTACGTCACAGCTACCGCCTATGCTTTTATAGGCCAAGTTCTGCCTTTTTCAAGGACACATGACCTTGTATATTTTATTCATTTAGTGTAACAAGTTTTAAATTTCGCAGAGGATTGATTACTTTAAATTCCCGTGGACTTACATTATCACTAAACTAACCTCTTCAATTCATTTATCGAAGTGAAACCACATATCTTTAAAAAGTAGCCTATTGTAAAACCATTTAAAAAACAATCTTATGAATAACAGTATGGTGAAACTAAAATAATATTTAGGCGGAATCTGAAATAACTCTTTAGAACCTAAGTCAGCATCTGCAAAATCCAACGTACTTACTACAAGTTGCTTCGCCTGTGAGTTCTGTTCGTAATGCGCCTGTCAGGGGCAAAGTAACATGCCAAGATTTCTTAATCTTCTTTATTTAGTATCTCTCATACTAAGAAGACCCCATGTATAAAGTCTTCAGTCTGAACGTTTAAACCGGGCTACCATTGAATGGAAATACCCCTGCAGTTCTACATTATAGAATCGACTTAATTTATAAATTAAAAAGGGATAAGTCTAATAGATTATGGGACCTTTCAGGGTTCATCTTCCTGCCCTGTAGTTTACAATTCGTGAGTTGCTTAAGTCGGGTTTCGCATAGATAAAGAGAAACGGCATTAGCGCTGCGCACATCCATATCGCTTTCATTAATTAATTAAATGTTTTATTATAAACATAGTCCTACGTAACACGGAGCCCACTTACTAGCATAAAACACACTTTTGTTAAAAACTTCACTATTAAGACCTGCGACTCATTGCGTAATAATGTAATAATGTATACGTCCGAAGGTCTGCGATTTACTTCCGTAAACACCAAAGAGTGTACATGTGCGTGAAAGACTTTAACCTGTCGCACTGCAACCCTCGTGCTAAGAGTAGAAACGGCTGCTAGTTTATATGGACTGAAGTGAAGTTTCATACGTTTGAGTAACCATGTGACATTGCGCTGGACTCGATTAAATCCTTATGTAGCCATGGACTGATTCACATCCATAATAGTAAGTGAAATTGCTGTGACGTAAATAAGAGTTCAATGTAAGCTGGTAGAAGCAGTAGAAAGGTGTGCGTAGCATGTTCTGATGACGGTAACAAAGACTGCCTGCCTTACCACAGTGAACTCTGCAGTTCTCTGTTTCAGTAATTCATATATTGTACCCTTTTAAAATCATAATTCATTAAGAAGCCATTCTAACATTAGTATTACCAAAGGTATTGAAGTATAATGTCAGATGTGTTCGTGTTAAACAGTACGAAGCAACGTAGCACAGATAAACAAAGTCTTACTGCAGGATTTCGATTGTGGAACGTGAAACCCCAGCCTCAGACTCAACAGTGGGACAGTGCTCCCAACGTTTGACCCAAGATATGCAAGTTCCTCAATTACGCCACTGGACCACAAGAAATAACGCACGGACAGGAGGTCAACGGCCAACGGGACGTCTTTACCGTGAGCAGTGTCACCGGGTCGAAACCGACATGCCACAGGGGGCCATGACCACCGTCAGGAACACGCAATAAAGGACATTAGTCAGGTGGACTCGGCTAATTTCCTGCAAGGACAAAGCGAATGTTGTAACTTCAAACGCTCCTCGGATTCTCAAGCGTCGTTAAACGAATCCTGCTTACTTTTGAGAGGCACATTTTGCCATTACGCCCGTTTTACGATTTAATATATCTCGAAATATAACAGAATTTTAAGTTAAATAATTTGTGTCAAGAAACCTTGGACAGGAAATGACAACGAGCTCTAGTCCGTGACGTGAAATTGCGATGTGGAGAGAATGGTTTCTTTGCCCATATTCACAGCTAACTCACGGAGTATCTGAACTATCGTTGTTTTCAGTTGCTATAAATGTTGTAAGCGAAAAATTAAACAAGGTTTGGTCTATGTATTTATGGTCTATACA
>NW_019060590.1:10045-70386 GCF_000696155.1 Zootermopsis nevadensis | reverse complement strand
CTGTCTAGCTTGTCTAGCAACTGACACTAGCGATTCCAGAAAATTGCTAGGAAAAATGACAGACGTGCAGTTATAAGTAGTTGTCTGTGGAGACAACCGTTTATTGTACATTCTGAAATAGTCTATTCCAGTTTTTTAGCAAACTGTCTGATGCTATATGGTGGTACTTTATGTGTCTGAGGTCATGGATATCCCTTTCTAGACAAAACGACGGTAGTGACAACGTTGAGGAATTTATCTGATAAAAACTGGATGGCAGAGCGTTCTAGTGAGTGACCACCTCGTAGTTCACGTTGATCGAACACAGTAAGGTCATAGCACGAAATGCGAGAGCCCTCTCTGTGAGATATCTTGAACTCTTTGATGTTCGTACAGGATTAAAGATATTTCACATAAATAGACAGATTTATGACCGAATGGGTGAACTGGTGTGTTGATCTGTTTAAATTGTATTCTGGTACCGAATCTGAGCTTCCTGTCTTGTGTCGTTCCATTTCTTTAGTCCCGTCTGACGAATTCTCAAATAGTGCGTAAAGGGGCTATGTAATGTACAATATTTAACCAAACATATAAATAGTGAAACACTGAAATGCTTCTGGTGATGTAAATAAAAGCCAGCTGATAGTGAGTTAAAGTCTTTCGTTCTTGTAATATTTATAGGCTACTAAGTTTTCTTTTCCAGTAATTTTTGTGTCATTATTTAATTCGAAGTTAAATAAATTTACAATAGATAGCTCCATGACACAGAATCCTTCTTAAAAAGGTGTTAATCGCTCAGAAAATCAATTCCTTTCATGGGAGCCATTATAGCGTTCACAAAAGATAAACACTGGACACTACTGTAAGTTAAATTAATTCTTACAATTCGTAAAAAAAAAACTGCAGGTACAATTATAACGTTCTGTAAGACGAGAAGAAAACATTTGAAAACCTCTAAAAGGATGATAAAATACGTTTTATTTGGCCAAGCATTGCGTTGTAAGGAATAAGGGTTTCGAAAATTAAAATTAGAGTTCGGCCGCAACTGTAATCAAATTCTCTGCTATTGTTTCCAGTTAGCACGCCTCGCGGTCTGCAGGGCTTGAGTATCTTCCAGTTTGTAATTAATGGTTAAGTGTGACGGCTGTTGTAAATTGACTTACCGCTAAATACCGGTCCTGAATGATACAAGGGTCTCTTGTCCGTGGGTGGTCAGACCAATCATTCACTAACAAGACTCCTTGCGTAGACATTGTAGTAGGGTACATCTTTGCAGGTATATGGAACAAATGATGTAGTCTATTCAAAGTGGCAATTCGAAGTAATGGATAGGAATTGAAATTTAATTTCACACAGCAGGGATTTGTTGAGTTTCGATGTCTTCCGATAAGAATCCTAACTTCTGTTTGAGATTCGTAACCTCGGCAGTTAATTTCTAATTCCGTATATTTCATTTGATAAATTGAAAGCACTGACTTGATATAATGAAAACAATGAAACTCTTATTATGTTTCTGTCTTATTACGATTGGCCAGAATGAAAGTGAAAACGAGCTAAAATTATTTGGTGATTTAAGATATATTAATATCCCTTTAAAACGGCCTACTTGCTCTGGAGCTTACGTATCCGATCATTTTTCCAACTTTCGAAGACGTGCTGAATCTGTTGAGTACGCCCGCTGTGTAAAATATTTCAGTGTGGCGAGTGCCCCTGACGTGGTAAAACAAAGTTTTGTACCCTCGTCTATTCAGCTTTCGAAGAAAAACCATATATAATCTACGAAATTTTGCCGCAGTATCTCTAAGGTACAAAATCTCGAAAACCACCATTCCTCTTTGTTCCTCCATGTATGTCCGTCCTCTAATAATAAAAGTCAAACTTCCTGATCGATTTCACTCAAAGTCGACATAGTAGACCGACATTTAACTTTTTAGTAGACAATCATTTTGATTTTTGGTTTAGTTAATTTTTTTAAAAATATAGCTGTATTTAGGGGCCTAAATAAACTTTTCCTTTCTTCACAGATTAAAGGTGATATACTTTCCTTGTATTACAGGAGGACAAATTTTCCTTTTAAGTTTCATCAACATAAATTATTTTTAGGGGCATAGTGAAGTGCAACACGAGTTTTATTTTCGTAGACTGCCATGGTTGATACAGTTTACATTTATCTATGTATATAGTCTGCCTGTATTGAAGACAAATGTAATTAGAAATTGACGCAGAATGTTTCTTCTTTATACTCTGGTAGACATTTATCTCAGAAACATTCGTTCCACTTCAAATCTTTACACCGACTTCCACCAATGTTAACTTTGGCCCACATAAACAGGAAACAGGAAATTCTTGGACATCTTCAATTCGAAACTACGAGGTGGAATTGTTCCGACAAGCAAGTCTGTGACTTAATCCACAGAATTGGAGTACGCCCTCGGTATTTCCAGAACATGACTTAAAACTTTCTACCAATCAAACGATAAATATCGCGCTTTGTCAGTTGTGCCAACACTATTAAGTAAATATATACCGCGGAACGAACATTCTGTGGGTAAGTGTAGAGCGACTGTATTTTATATTATGTTTATTTTTGGCTTACATTTAGAAAATATCTATATGTTAACGTGGATTATTGACAATGAACAGTTTCCTTATATTTCTTAATAAAGGAGCTTTTTTATCTGAGATGTTTTGTGGAAGGCATGATACTGTGAACGCAAGTCATAATTGAAGTAATCTAAATTAGGTATGATGCAGATTTGAAAGGTATAGAACGTGGCATGTTAAATCATGGTATATTCTTCTACAGTTTTGTTTGTAGACTATAATATATTATTGTCATGAATAGCAAAGAACTATAAAAAGATCAAAGTTAAGCAAGAAATAAAAGAATTGTATATGAAGACACCATTGTCTTTTGTCACAGCTATTATTGTTTCCGTCGTAAGAGGACATCTGTCATCTATCTTATTCCACTGTCTTCCTCACTCTCCTTGTTACATGATAATGAAACTTCTGGTAAGCGGCTCGTCGAAATCACGTGATATTCTTCCTTAACATTCAGTCTAATGACAGGCGATATACATCTTTGTCTAGTATAAAATAAAGATTACCATTGCTGTCAGATATCAGCTGACTGTTGTCTCACACACATTTGGAATTTAAAAAAAATAATAAGTTAATGAAATATTAAAATGGCGCCAACATTCATGGTAAGTGCAAGCGAAGTAGGGGCTATCGTAACATGAATCTGCAGAAGGATGAAGAAACATGCAGACAGAAGAATACAAAAGAAGGAAGTAACAGCGTGTGACTAATGTTCGTGACACAGTGAGCAATTTGTTCTGTGTCTCAAAGCCGAGGCTTGACACAAGGTAGCAAAAAGTTTGTCTCTTCGTTATGTAGAAATATGTATATACAAAGTTAGACTAGCAGGATGCCTGAATAGACAGGTACACCATGCTGTTATTCATTTAAGAGCGAAACCACGCTTTTGAACATATTCATTGCCAACATTCATTTAACTGGCATAGTTAACGTACTCATTGACGAAAATGGTCAATTAAAAATTAACGAAAGCATTCCCTTCCGCTTGCTTGCATAAGCTGTAGGACCACACTTTCTGTTCGTCATACACAGCTTTTACGATGTGAATGAGATAAGTCGTGAGCACTCCTTACAGAAGTAAGTTGCTTTGCTCCCTTTCCGATTAAAGTAAATTTAAAATTGTCTCTTTGCTTAAGCAACTCGTCGTAAATTTGTATGGAACAGTGGAGATAAAGCACCACCATGTATTGTAAACCTCAACGTAGAGATGAGATGCTAGGTACGCTCTCCGGCATGTTTACTCTCGTCGAGAGACTAAATTACCTGCTCAATAAGAGCAATGATAGGGATAAAGCACTGTGGGTGAGAGAAAGACCTCTGCTTTCGCAGGGAATGGAACTCCGGTCGTCAAACCCGTAGCAATTTTATTGAGTTATGACGACTCATCTGTGTGCAGTGGGCTCTGGAAATCATTACATACAATGGCCAAGAAATCTTAATTGTTAATGGATTTAGAATAGAATAAACTTCAGTGGCTGTTGGAACAGTGATGAACAGAAATGGATCTAGCTATTATTACACTCCGAGCAAATCTATTTACTATTTAAGTAGAGTCCATGTCTTGACAAGGCACTCTGGGGTTATACGCTGATACAACGAAGTTAGTGGGAACAAATGAAGAAAACAGACTTCTAATCAAGTAACAAATTTTGGGTTAGCCGTCTGTCTTAGTCTTTGGTTTCTAGTCTGTTCTACAACGAAAAAATGTAATGACATTTTTTATTTTACCATTTTAAGACCGTCGAATTACTATTTAAAAATGCAGCTCTTAGGTACATCAAAGAAAACATCACATCTCTTACATAGATAATTGGTTAATGCAATTATCGCCCTAATGATGGAGACCTCTGGAACGTCTGTAAACGTCTACCGGGTTACACGGCGCTACAACCCAGAAGACAGCCATCTTCATCCTCACCGCCGTGAGAATCTAAAATCCTATTTGACTTTGTTGTTTATTGCAGTGACCACCTGAAGATTCACATGAAGACTCACGACAACCAGAAGCCATTTCAGTGCACGGTGTGCAACAGAGGCTACAACACGGCCGCTGCGCTCACCTCGCACATGCAAAACCACAAGAAGGACCAGCAACAACAGCAACAACAGAATGGGCATAACAACAGCAGTAGCAGTCGCGCTAGTAGCAACAACACGCCGAGTCCTGGCACTGCCTGTCCTTCGTTCCGCTGTCTGCAATGTGGCGAAACATTCCGGAAGCCTGAGGAACTGCAGGTGAGATCGCGTTCTTTGCAAACCCTTCTGAACCCTGGATTGACCCGCGTAGTGATCATAAACTTCTCTGATTTGCATACCGGTAAGACAGCAGTGGTCTGGGTCCGAGGTTAAATATCATTCCAGGGTTTGCTCTCCTGAAAATCTCCACCTAAATGCCATGACTTGTGGGCGTGTGGGAAAAACACGATTAGATTTATTGATTTGAAGTTGGTATCACACTTCTGCACCGAACATAATTCAGACGTCGAAAAAAATTAAAATGGCTGTCTTCTGGGTTGTTGGGCCGTGTAGTCTGGTAGAAGTTTACCGACGTTTCAGGAGTGCTTGCTGCTTTCAATGTCAGGGCCTGCGGTGCAACAACCCAGGCGACAGCCGTCGTGAGAACCTGAAATCTCTTTGAATACATTCATTATATATTTGGTACGTATTGTGGTTCAAAATGGCTGCATGGCATATTTTTATACCAAGGACATCATGCTAGACGGGTTTATAAAATGGTAGATTTATAGGAAACCAAATTCTTACGCTTATTTGGTTTGACAAATATGCATTGTTAGTGTTCAAATGCCCAAATGTAACTGTTTGTATATCTCCGATTGTGTAAATATGTTAATGCGCCCTTCTGGCATGATGCCCTAGATCCTCGATATAATGACTATAATATAATTGTTTGTCATACTTTTCACCGACAGTCCTACCTAAACGAAGTCGTTAATATCCAGTCATTAAGAAACAACAAAACTAAAAAAACCTCAGATCACAGTCAGTCACTTGAAAGCTTAAAAAACTATTGCTAATCAAGCAACACATTCAACGAAACGTATTTTAAATTGAAATTGTGAATTTAACGACCTGAAATATGAAGTTAATTGCACTTCCTGATACAAAAAGACCTGAGTGAGAAATTCAGGCAAGTCTCTCACTGCTGAAAGCACAATGTCCGTGATCAGTCTGATGGAACATGTTACTCGAAATGTAATCAGTGCGAAATGCAATTACTTGGTAAATAAAAACGTTAGAATCCATTTGTTTATTAATGAAGAATATTGAACTGCAGAGAAAATTGAAAGTAAATAATTATTCAGAGCATTTTATGTGATCTGAGTGTAAAATGGCCTTGTAACTCAAGTTTATATTTGTTATGCAGTGAAAATAGGCAACAAAAATAGTCATAATATTGTACGAATTTTATACTTATATTTAATAAACATGACGCTCCGGCAAAAAGTTGACTTACAGTATTGGTTGCATTGACATTTTATTATGTTCTTTCTAATTTAAGGCTAGTAGCAACAGTTAGGATCGAAACCAGGACACTTTTAACTTTTGGCCAGTGTCCTAACCACTAGACTGCGCTGACGGTCTGCACAAACAAAACTAATAACGAGAATGACTGTCTTATGGGATATTTCGTAGTGTAGTCTGGTAGAATTTGACCTACGTTTCGGAGATGGTGGCCTTTATGGTGGAGACAGTAACCATATCTGAAACGTCGGCCAACGTTTGAGAGACTAGAGTGCAACATCCCAAAAGACAGCCATCTACATACTCGTCATCGTGAGAACATGAAATCTTACAGAAGTAATACTTTAACTTTGCTTAGAAAAGTGTAGCTCATTATATGGTATTTGTGGAAATAAGGATAATTAATCTTTCGAAAGTAATTGAAATTACGCTCAAACCTTCGGCAGCTACTGTCTCCCCATCCCTGCCTTCATTTTACTTTCTTATTTCCGACTTTTGCACTGCCGGTCCTCGGTCATGTGCAGCGCCTGCTATGAGCGATTATACAAACCCGCTTAACTAAGTAGCTGAAGAAGTTGCCTAATCTGCACGGCAGTGTTTGATTTGTGAATTTTAATAATAGTTATTGAAATAATTTATGGCTGCCGTAAATGAAGCTACTTCGAAATACTGGGAACGACCCGTTCTTCACGTGCCTGAGCACTGCGGGTCCCAACTTTTCGTTGGCTTGATCTATAGACATTCGGTAGGACTCCTTGGACGAGGGATCGGCCCGTCGTAAGGCCTCTCTCTACCTGTACCCAGGACAGCACAACACAGAAAAACGCGGACAAACATCCATGGCTTGAGTGGGATTCGAACCCACGGTCACAAGGCCCACGCCTCAGACCGAGCGGCCACTGCGGACCCCTACTTCGAAGTGGACTAGTAAAAGTATAGCGTATAGTGTGGTGACGTTAACAAAGTCCTGAAGTAATTTTAAACTCATTTTCTTAAGATATACATTAATAAACTATTGGAAAAAAAATAACTTCTTTGTCGTATTCCTTGACCAAAGGTTTTCGCGAATGGAATTTAGTACAACGTCGACTTTCCGGAGTAAACGACGTAGAATGTTGAATGTTGTCCAACATTTTGGCAGATATTGCAGTTGCACCCTGAAAATGGAAACTTCACTGTTTGTTGAAACGTTGGAAAACATTCAAAATTCTACACGGCTTATCCCCCAAAGCCAAAGTTTTACGTTTATTTATTGAATGTTGTGTTAAAACATTCAGTTTTTCTAACGTATTTTACACGAAATAAATTTTAAATTACCGTTTGTAAAGAACGTTTTGTTGCCACAGTAGCAAATATTTATTTTCCAAACCAGAACTCCAATTGACATAAGACAACAGCAACTAGAGATTTTTGCAGTTGAAATATATTTTTGGCTATAAAGCAGGACCATATTAGGACGGTAGTTATGAATTTAATTTAATGAAGGACATGATATTTTGAAGAATATTTAATGATTAAAAGTATTTATTGTTGAAGGGTTAGATACAGTTTATTCGTGAATCAATATAATAACTTCAAGTTTTATTTACTGATAGGAGTTAAAGCCATTGGATTTTATTAGACCAGGACAGGGACCGGTGGAGGGATTTGGTTAATTCGCTGATAAACCTTCAGGTTCCCTAAGCCAGCTTGTTAGTTAGTTAGGTTTTGTTTACTGACTTTAAAACTGCACAATATGCTACTAATATAAGGCCATGTTTACGTGCAGTCCCATACAATTAAATATTATATATAAGATTTGAGGTTTTCACAGCAGTGAGTATGATGATTTCTGTCTTCTGGGTTGTTGCGCTATGTTGCGATGAATTCATCGTCCTGATGACGGAGGCAGTATGACCTCTGAAACGTCGGTTAACATCGACCAGACTACACAGCGCAACAACCCAGAAGACAGAAATCTTCAAATATTATATAATTAAAATTTATGAAATTCGCAAATACGTCAAATTATTTCAATGAAGTAAGAAGTTATAAATACACTTCTAATTTTATATTCATTTCCTATTTCTTGATCATAGTTTATCATTCTGATACATCGAGATATCATAATTTTCAGGGCCACATGATGACACAGCACAACGTAGAGACAGGTGGTTCACCCCCAGGACCCATCAGTAGAGGTCTGCTAGGGGGCCTCATGCTAGGGGATTCTCCCTTGGTCAGGTCACCCTCCCGACCCCTGCCATTCCCAACTCCCAAACTGGCGTGCATATACTGCACCAAAGACAGCTTTACCACCATGGAAGCATTGCAACTGCACGTCCAGGCAATGCACGGTGAGTAACCCTACGGCTTAAAGTACGTAGGATTCTTATACCTTCCTACATCTGAAATCCAATGTATTTCTGGTTTTAAGCCATATTAAGTCAATAACAGTAATTTTGTATTGAAACAGAAATGTTTACGACACAGATATTATCCGTCGTATCAGATTTTAACCAACGGTGTTTCGGAAATTCGCTCTATTTTTCTCCGTATTTTTTGAATAGGTCTACCACGGGGCCTATTAAAGTAAGATTTTTTGTGCAGATTGAAGGAAATAGAATACAGAATACAGGGACAGTGGACAAAGTCAAAGTATACAATAAAACACCACATTCTACACATCTTCTTCTTCTTCTTATTCCTTGGCTCTGCAACCCAGTTGTGGGTCTTTGCTGCCTCCTTTTCAGACGGTTTCCTAGTCTTTGAACTGTGCATTTATGAGTAGTGAGTGACGAGCCCACTGCCATGTTTTACACTACAGTTATTTGGTTTTGCATTATTTTAAGCAATGGGCTGGAGTAGCTACATGCTGGATAACTAGGGTTAAATCCTGGCAATGGTAAAGGATTCTTCTTCTATCCTCTGCATTCAGATTGGTTCTGGGACTCACCCAGCCTCCTATTCTATGAGTACTGGGGTTAAAGCATGACCATGGCGTGATGCTGACCACCAACCTCCATCTAGTGTCGAGGTCAAGAATGAGTATTAGGAGCTATTCCTCCTCTCACCTCCCTCCCTCAAGTGCCTCTATGGCATGCGCTAGGACAGCTTTACTTTTACATTACTTTAAATAATTTAAAGCATGCCATAAAGTTTATGAATTCTGTGACAAGATTAATTGCTTTTTAATCCACAAAATGGCATCATTACAGTATGGCTAAGATACTGCTGCAAAATCCTAGTAGTTCCATAGTTTATTTTTATTTTAAGGTCATGAACTTGTGGAGTACATGAATGTCCAAATTTAACAGCCACAGTAAAATCTCATACACATTTCCTACACATGATTTATATCTTGCATGTTAATATTTCAGCTATGCAATAGAATTAAATCAGGTATAAAGATGGTATAACATCTGCATGGATGTGGTGATATGAATGCTGAATTATGAAATTTGAGTAAGGCTATAATCGTGTCCAGTTGCAACTTAGTATTCTGATATTCAGTAGGAGGAACTGATGAAGAGTGCTAAATTCTTTGTCTGTACAGCCAGTATTTCAGGTGGAATTTGATCTGTGTGCCACCTGAATACAACTCTAATAAGTTACTTTTGTACAAACCTGGTCACACCTCTGATTCACACTTCATTATTTCTGTTTTCTTGAAATAGGTTCAATATTGAATGGTGACCTACGAGACTTTGCCAGTCTGTCGCAGCATCAGGCAAGTCCAAGCCCCAGCTTGACGCCTCACCGTCTCCTCACTTCTCCAAATGAAGGTGGGAGTGGCTCCAGCAATAACCACACAGTGACTTCAACAACACTCATGCCTTATTCCTGTGACCTGTGCACGATGAGGTTTGGTGCCGTCCAAGGTCTGCAGAAACATGCTATTGCTGTGCATGGCCTAATGAGTCCAAACAACCTGGGTGTTGGAAATAAGGACCACCACAATGAAACAACTGGATGTACCACTGGTGCTGGTCTCTTCTGTATCCAGTGCTCTTTATCATTCCCATCAGCTGCTCTGTTCGCCGAGCATTACGTACTCATGCACGGTTCCAGTAGCGCAGCTGGAGGTCTCATGATTCCATCCTCTCCAGCTCCTGAACAGCTGAAACCTACAGATCTCAGCAAGAAGGCACATCGACATTCACAGCACCATGAAGATAGATCGCTACCAAAGAAGCATAAAGCATCAGTTGAAAATGCAGCACCGCCAGCAGTCTCTATGCCAGACACTCCAACTTCTGCATCAAGTATGGTAGGGATGAATGTCTGAAATAATAATTATTGAAATTAATTAATTTAATAGCCTTGCACCTGATACTGTATTAATTAATTATTTTGTCAACTCTAATTTAATTAATATTTAATAGAAAATACTAACTAAGTAGATGGGTCACGGAAACTGAAGGTTCATCACCAAATTAACCAAAGCCCTCCACCGGACCCTGTCCTGGGCCAATAAAATCCAGTCTCATTCAACTCCTATCTCTGATAGATCCCGCCTGAGAAAATACAATAACAAAAATTTAAAAGTGTAAAAATAATTCTACATAAAATGTCTCCATTAGCATTACATACGTTTAAATAAAATTTGTTAAGCATTATTTAAATTTGTTTCAATTTATTTAAAATGAAAAGGAAATAAAACAATGAGAATCTAAACATGTGTAAATAAAATATTTATCTGTAATTTTTTATTAGAGTAGGGTGAAAAATGTGGGAATAAAATAATCATATTTACTTCTGCAGAAGAAAGGTATATCGATATATGAATTATGCTCATAAGACTTAATCCTATAAATATGGTTGTTTAAATATACTTTTTAAGGTAATGCTAAATTTGTCACTGTTTCCAAGCACCTCAGAATAAAGGGTTATTGGAGCATGGAGCTGAAGCTCCACATATTTGATATCTCAGTAGGCTATTCTTTGAGTAGAAGCTGGGTGGGCCCCAGAACTGGTGTGCATGTATTTGCAAAGATAAATCTGGCACTGATGGAAACATTCCATAACAAGTCACTTTACTAACTCACTTATCCAAAATCTGTCGCATTTCAGATGCTTAATACATCTGCTAAGCTGATATAAATTTTGTGTTTATTTCCTTTAAGGTTATGTTTCTTTATGTAGAATTTGAGGATTTCATAGCAGTAAATATAAAGATGGCTGTCTTCCTTGTTGTGGTGTTGTATAGTCTGGTAAAAGTTTTTCAACATTTTAGAAGTACTTGCTGCCCCCTTTATCAGGGCAATCATTGCCCTGATGATAGAGATAGAAAGGCATCTAAAACACTGGTAAACTTTTACTAGGCTACACAGCACTACAACTCAGAAGACATTTATCTTCATGTTTCTTTGTGTTTTCATTTTCAACAGGTGAATCAGTATGAACATCCAGGCACTCTGCTCTGCAACCAATGTAGTGCCGCTTTGCCTGACTTTGAATCATTTCGGACACATTTGAAGTCTCACTTGGAGGAAGCAGGTGGGCTTCGTGGCTTGCTAGGAGGTGGTTCTGACATCATGGGTATGTTGTCAAGCCAGGACAGCCGAGTAAGCGGTTCTAAGAGCCCAGCCGCCTCTGGGGCTCTAGCATGCCCGCACTGTGGTGCCAAGTTCTCTGGTGCAGATGATCACCAAGCCTTTGAACAACACGTGGCCACACATTTCATGGCAACTGCCACAGAGTATGGCTGTCAGAGCTGCCTCAAACTCTTCCCCAAACCTGATGAGTTGCAAAAACATCTGATGGATATCCATGCTCATCACCTATATCGCTGCTCTTTATGCAAGGAAATGTTTGATTCTAAAGTTGCAATACAGGTAGGTCATGAAATAAAAAATATAATATTAAATTTATAACCGTAAATAAAATGTAGAGTTAAGAAAATTATAACTTTTACAAATGCATGGTGTTATAGAGAACAGAAATGGAAGATATATGAAAACAAATTGCTGTTACAGGATTGTTAGAATCAAGTATAATTATAAATTTCATGACTGAAACATTTCAGAAATGAAAGTGTTATATATTTTGGATGCGTGAGCCTAAACAACTTTTAATGTCATTTATTCGTTCTTATAGGTTCACTTTGCAGTGAAGCACAGCAATGAATGTAAGCTGTACAGGTGTACTGCATGCCCTTCATCAAATGCAGTGTTTCGTTCAGAGCTTGACTTTGGTCTGCATGTACGATCAGCTCATGCCCCACTTCCTCTGCTAACTGGGACTGCCAATAAGACCCCAACACAGCAACCCTTTCGCTGCCTGTTCTGTCGCCTGAGCTTTGTCACTGAACTTGAGATGCAGTTCCATCTGGCAGCACATTCAAAGCAGTTTCACTGCCCACTCTGCCAGGAAGCCTTCCACGTTGAGTTCCTGTTGGACAAACACATGCAGAAGCATCATACCTCTCAGGTCTGTATGCCACAATAATTATAAAAATCTGGAATTTTAATTATTTACAACTCAGTTTGAGGGGAATTTTTTTTGTCAGGTAATTAAATTAGTATATTTTAATGCAGCCTACCTGAATCAATCAAATGAATTAGTCATAATAATGCCATTAAGTAACTTATCAAAAAGAAAGACTTTATGAAGGAAGAAGATATAATATATATTTGTATATTTTAAAGTATATGTATTGCTTATAAAAGACTAAATAAAATTTGGCCATTATATAAATATTTAAGAATGGTAAAACTTAGCATTATTCTTAGATAATTCTTAGAATAAGCAATTTAATTTATAATGAAAATTTTAAATTAAATATAAAACAGATGCATGTTTACCTCATTGACCTATAACAAAATCATTCAGAGAGCTGATAAATGTTTGAAACAGAATAATTGTAATTGTCTTCACAATAGCAATCAGTTTAGAAGACAGTATGAGTATACATTAATTGAAGTGATTTGTTATTAGGTAATAACCAGCAATGGAACAACTTTGGCTGAGAATCTAACTCAACAACAGAAGTCTCCTAAAAGCAAAACATCTGGAGTTACACCTTCATTAACAACACTCAACAGCAACAACAACTCATCAGGGTCAACAAATAGTACAAGCCGCAACAGCAACAATAATGACAGCAGCAATATCAAGAAGGGTGATCAAACCAACAATAACTGCTGCTGTGATATCTGTGACCGTTGTGATTTTGGAAGTGAGGTAGAACTCGTGGCTCACCGGAAACTGGTACATCATATCAAACCAGCTGCAGGGAAGAATGGTGCTGTGAGTCTTCATTGTGCATACTGCAGTGAGAATTGTAAGTCACGCACTGAACTGGAAAACCACATGAAAACACATTCACAGGGTAGCAGTGGCTCAGGGAAACACAAGTGTAATATATGTGATGAGCTGTGTCCCTCAGCTGCCGTCCTTGCCGAACACAAGCTGACACATTGTAAGGTGATATCTGGGAGCATGTGCACACAGTGTAAAGCTACTCTTGTTAATGAGGAACAGTTCTACACACATCTTCAGCAACACAGTTCTAATAATAACACCAGTGCTCAAACAAACACAAATAGTGCACACCAACAGGTGGCGTTACCCACACCATGTGTTGTCTGCAGGCAAACCCTTATATCTAACATAGAAGTCCGGATGCATGCAAGGTTCCACTTAAAGAACTCTGCTGCTCTCACAGCCACAGAGCCCATGTACCAGTGCTGTCTGTGCTTGAAGCAGTTTGAGATGCAGAATCTCATTGCTGCGGGTGGTAATAATGGAGTTGTACCGAGTCTTCAAGGAGCTACGTATGTGTGCAAGGACTGCTATCATTGTCACAGTAAATCATCACCATCACAGCAGCAGCAGCAACAACAACAACAGCAACTGGGACATACACTTCAGCAACAAGAACAGGCTTTTCGTTGTCCTGAGTGCCAAGTAAAGTTTGAGACCAGCACAGCTCTTGAAGCACATTTGGTGTCTGTCCACAGGAAGACTTACCAGTGCATCAAATGCCAGGTAAGGAAAATGTTTCTTAAAATTGTAAAATTTATAAACCAGGAACAATGTCTTCCTGATTTACTCTACATCTATCAGTAGTCTGTTACAAAATTGTATTGTATTGTCTATTTATGGTTTAGTTACAAATATCAGTCCTGCAAACAATAACTAATAAATTATCATGCTTCTTGATATGAGCACCAATGATCGAATGATGCTACATGAATGATAAGTAGTCAACTGAAAATATACGGGATTGCTCCTGACCTAGTTGTCCACAATTTTATATCTAATGTCTTGTAGTGCTCTACAGTCATATTCTATAAAAATTACCCAAGTAACACATAAGTAAAGTACTGATTTACTAAATATTTCTTTATTTATGCCATATTAAAATCTTCAAATTTTTATTTTGTGTCCTGGCACGACTTTCTGTTAAATAATGATAATGTAATTCAGCATCATATTTTGTGAATTAAAATTATAAAACAGCTAGTTTAAAAATTATGCTTGTTAATAAAATGAGAACATATATCCATGAAAGGAGTAAGGGAAATATTTATCTTTGTCATTGCCAATTTCTGTTTAACTGTTGAGTGATGCATATCTTTGTCTGAATCTAAACCTTTTTATTGTGAATCCAGGTGAGTTTTGAGACAGAGCGTGAGATACAGATGCATGTAGCTACACACCTGCTGACTGAAGGGAGCAGCCATGAGTGCCATTTGTGTCGTCGGTTACTAGCCACCCCACTGAAGCTTCAGGCACATCTCATAGAGCACACATTTGCGGGCTGTGGAAGTTTTACCTGCTACCTGTGCAGTGCCGTGTTCACAGCAGCGCAAGGTTTACAGCAACACATGCTGGAGCACGGCCTGGCCTCAAGACCCTATGACTGCTCTCGATGCAGTCTGCGCTTCTTCTTCCGTGCAGAGTTGGACAACCACAGCTACAGTCATCTTGAAGAGGATGCAGTTGCTATGTCAAATTCCTCAGCATTATTGGATGGAGGAGACATGGTAAACAAGGTGAGAGATTACTGTACAATACCAAATGTATCCCATATTTTAGTTAAAAAGTGATTACGATTCATATTTATAATTCAATCAAATAAAGCATAGTTGGATTTCAGGTTAGGTTAGGTAGCAAGTATGAAGCTGGCTGTCTTCTGGTGGTTGTTCTGATGATAAAGGCAGCAAGAACCTCTGAAATATCATAAAAATTTTATCAGAAGACAGCCATTTAACAAAGCAGAGTTGTTTTAGTAAACATAAAATAATAGGTAAAGTTAGGATTATAATTAAAGACCATGTGATAATGGAACAAAGGGGCTTTGAAAATAAAATTTCCAACAGAAATAGAACCCACAATAATTCTTATCCTCCTACCAACAGAGTTCATATGCTGAAAAATGTTTTCATATTCCTTGTGATATATGTTTCCAGTCTCAAGATAATATTGTGTAATCTTTCTCTTTCTTTAAACAGGCTGCATACTACCATCACTTGAATACAAATGGAGTTTATGATTCTTCCAATCCAGACATGCATTACTACAAGACATTAGTTCAAGAATCTTCCAAACAGCAAAGACACAAAAGCAATAAAAGCCATAGCAGTAAAGGAGTTGGCATGTTGAAATGTTTGGAATGTAACAAAGAATTCAGCAGCATTTTAGGCCTGCAGACTCATCAGCGGCATCACAAGCATGCATCAAGCACAAGTAAAAGAGTTTATAGTTGTAACGAATGTGGAAAAGAATTTGGGATGGCAAGAAATCTTAGTGTTCACATGCGATCACATCATGAAGACCAGAACAGTGTAGAGCGAGCCTCTGAAGACATGAATACTGCTTCAGAAGAACACTATCACTCAGATGGAAACAAGCAAGGATCTCCTCATGCCTGTCCACTCTGTCATAAAGATTTCCCTGATATCGACACCCTAGATGCACATATAACATTACAGCACTTTCGTTGTCCACAGTGCGGTGAAGCATTTGTACGTCAGCGTCATGTTGCTGATCACGTGAGGAAAGTGCATTCAGTTGATGATGATCTGTGTAATACTGGAGATCATTTGTCAACACAAATAAATTCACCAGAAATGAAACAAGAGCCAGTTACAATTAAAGAGGAGAATGAAGACGAAAACATTGATGTCTCATCATTGACTCCCACAGCAGATCAGCAATATGTTGGATCCCCTGAGCACCATGGTGAAGAACAGCCAGACAGTTGTGTGACAAATGCACAAAATAATGAAACAGTGCACATGAGCATTGACAGTCATTCCTCTTCTCCAGATGCTTCACAGCCAAGCAATAGTATTAACCATGTTGATGGAACAAGCTTATCTCCAGCACCATCAGTAGATGGTGATAATGCTCACTAAGGCTTTAAATTTTTGCATAGGTGGTGGTTTGTCAGGTGACCTATAAGATAAAAATAACTCATTAACATTTTAAATAAAAACATTTACTATAAATTCATTCATAAGGAGTTAATGAATAGAAATACTTGCTTCCAAGTTTAAAGCCTTTTCACAGAATGCAAATGAGCTTTTGTTTTGTTTTATTTATTTTTGTACCAATAAACTTGGTAAACATCTCATGTTTAAGAATCTAAGAAATCATATAAGTGGTGAAAGCTCAAGAATATTGTTCAAAAGTACAGTACAAAATGTACAGTATATTGTCATAATAATGAAATTTAAAAGTCAAGGATGGGGATTTAATAACTGGACAACGTTTTATGTCATTTGATAGAATTGCAGTCACTTTAAAGGTTTAGTCTTAGCAAATGGAAAAGGTGACATTTTTCCATCCACACATCAGGTTGTAATTTTCCTGCATTAACATTTCAGTTTCTGCAGTTATCTGTACCAATAATTTCACAGAAGTAATTTTGACAAGGAGGGAACAGGAATGGCAAATAATATACATATTTGCTCATACTACAAAGCAGAATAGAATATTAATTCATAATGCCAGAGCAAGATAATTAGATTCTCTATCACTTCATGAATATTACCATATTATACAACAGATTTGGGCAAATCACTTTAAAATATGGGCTGGGTGAAGGGAGCTAGCTGTCCTTTCAGAAGTGCACTAGTGGGTAAATCTTTCCATTTGCATGTTTTAATTTCTGCAGATTCAGACCCTTCACACTCGATGGATATTTATAAGTGTTTATATATTTTGTTATTCTTACATTTCCATAAGTGGTTTATATACTGCAATAGACAGTAGATTTTATCTGTTTTGCTCACAGCATCAAATAATATAATCATATACAGAAAGAAGATTAAATTTTGAGGAATTTTACAAATTCACAGTGTTTCTCTAAGCATCACGTGAGAAATATTTTCTGCAATATGAATGTATTTCATAGTTCTGATTTACTTACAGCATTATATTAATAATGATACACATTTTTCATTGAGGCTATCAGTAACGCAAATAGGCACAGGTCTCTGCCACCCATTATTTTTTTGTTTGTGATTTATATATAATGATACTTTCAGTAGTTCAGACTGTATAGTGTCAATCTGTTGTACATAATGCACATTCCGTTGTACATAATGTGCACTTCTATATGATATATGCAGAATATGCGAAAATATTCAGAATTTAACTCGTTAGATATGTTGAGCCAGGGTGCCAAGATGGGGGACAATATCACTGTAAATAGAACAGTAAGCATATCACCAAACTTGTTAAATTTCGTGTTTTTCCAGTAGGTCTCAGACTTCTGTTGAAAACTTTGTTCTGATGTTTTCTGTAGCTCACTCCAATCAGCCCTACCTGATCTGCAGTACTATCTGAGACATTAATATTTAATTATAGTAAATTTATAGTTTGAAGTAATGAAATTGAGCCTACTCCAATTGCTGTCTGTTACGCAGTTCCTTCCAGTCCGGTGACTTGCCATTCAACAATTTATTTACTGCAGGACGCTTTATCTTGATGGTAACATTGTCCTATAGCTGCAATGTTATAATATATCCACAATTTAAAAGTAATTTGAAACCCGCCCACTAAAATAATTTACCGACTTACTGTAACTTTGAAATGACTGTACGTAACATTTCACTATAAATCCAGATATAATTGCATGCACAGATTTATTGTTCTGACTGTTCAAAGTAAATGTTCAAATGGATGACATGTATTACAACATTATGGGTTGCCCCTACTTTATCTACCTTCTGGGTAGCTCGCTCAATTTTTGGGAAGTGGTTATTTTCAGTATTCTTGTTCTGTGTAGATAAATGATTGTTTAGTGAGATGGGAAATTTTGTTTCACACTTCGTTTTTGTGTGAACAGAAAAGGATGGATGAATTATTCGTAATCTTGGAACACATGAGTTTCTACAGTTTCGTGTTATAAAATTGTATCTAATGGCTTGAAAGTTGTCACACGAACATTTGTTTCCAATCATTTGTTATTTTATTTGTAATTTTGTTGAGGGAAATTATATTTAGATGCATATAATTACATTAAAAATCAGTATGTTACTAGTAAATATGTAAATAATAGTATTACTTAGAAGCACTGAATTCTTAAAAATGTTTATTAAATTTAAAAAAGATATATATATATATATATTACTATATGAAGTATATGGGGTGGCCAGATTTTTCATGTAGGGACCAAAAATGGTTAAAGATGGTAGTGTGTTTGTTATAATTCCTTCTATTTATAATATTTTGAAGGGAAATGTGGAGAAAATGTGAAGAAAAGTTAAATGTTTTCAGATTCATATCTATGCACATTCCTGTCCTCCGTGACAATTTAAATTATTTTATTCTTATTGTCATTATTATTGTTATTACAAAAACGTTTTTGTTTATAGCTGGGGCATTTTTTTTGGGAAATATACAAGTAGTTAAAATTTTGCGGATGAAAAATTTTGAACACGATTCTATGTTTTTGTATGTTGATTATTCCCAAGCCTTTGAGGTTGTTGTGTAGTTTTTGAATGGAACTTCCCACCTAATATATATATATAACCCACTCCCTCACACACATGCAGTAGATATTTATATTCACTGAACAACGAGAACAAAATGGGGACAATTGTTTTAATGACGGTGAGGAGGTTCCATAACTTTTGTTTAATTGAAAAAGCCAAAGTATAACAATAATAAAGTTTTATGTAAAGTGAACTATGTTAACTTCCACATTTGTTATTTTACTTTGTACCGGTCCTGAGTCATATTAAACCCAAACTCCAATCTGTATTCTAGTTTCTTTCCTTAAACAGTCATAAAGAATGACAAAAGAAGTTTTTCTGGATATTTCTGATGAAAGTTTAATTATTTAGTCATTAAGTCATCATCAAGATGATGGATGGTGTCCTAATTACTATAAGAAAGAGAAGATTCAGCACATTCTAAGATGGTGTTCCACAACTAGTGTACTGTGGCACATTGGTGTGTCACCACAGTTTCAGATGCGCGAATTCTTTTTTAAAAAATTATATGTTTACACGATATAGTACAAAAAAAGCAATTCTTCCTCTTTCATAATTAAAATTTATAATACACAGTCCGGTTGATCATTAGTAGTTTTATTCAATGCATGTTATATTCTGATTTCACTTGCCTGAATTTTTATAGGGCAAGGATTCGTTTGTAGACACATATTTATGGCCGTGTATAATTTTGCACATCGTTTTCACGAGGCAAAATTTTGTGGAACATTATCCTACAAGAAGTTTCAGAACTGAACTCTTGAAGGATAAATGACAGAACTTTCCTATGATATAAATTTACATCACAAGCTGTAAAATCTCTGAAATATAAGTGATAAAATTTTAAATTTGGAAATGTATTGCAAAAAAAGTAGGATGTGGGATTTGTTTTAAACTTGTCACAAGTGTCGGCCACATACCCCTCTTAAAGTGTGTAAAAATTACGCCAGGACCACAAGAACTTTGGAAGATGTAATGAATTTTGTAAAGAAGTTGCACATTTTTTCAGGTTTCACTTTAAAATGTATTGTACATGAACCTAACTGAGCAGTAGCTACTTTATGTAAAATCTAATTTTGCGTTAATTAAGGTTCAAATTAGAGGAGATGTTTTATCATATATTGAATTTATTTAAAACCAATCAAAAAATTCCTTATGTAGTTAACATGAATGCAATACTGATATGTTGAACATAAAAATGAGCGGTTGCATGCCCCCTTAGACACTTCCTTTCGTTCGTAGTTTCTATCGCCTTACAGAATTAAATAGATTTACGTAGATGTGAAAAAATGAACACGAAGATGAATTATGTATACAAGATAGCAAAGAGCGTGTATGGCTCCATTTAATAAGTTTTATGTTTCTGTGTCTTATACATTTTCTGTTAACACCACCTTAACAACAAAGCAAATGCACCTTAGTTTTTAAAATCATTTCACTAGTTTGTCTAAACAAAATCGTCTTGAAATATGAATACCAACCGAATTTCTTGTGATATCTGGTGAATGTGCATTTTTTTTAAATAATCGTCTCTACACTTTGTACTGAATTAAATATTTCTACATTAATTTAATGGGCAGATACAACGTTTATACTGCAAATGATTAACATTAGTTTCACTGGAAAAGAAACGTCATTAGTATACTTTGTTACACTGTATTACTTATTTTACAAATTTAGAACATTTAACGCTAACGCCGAGAAACTTACAAGACATATTTTAAACCGTCATATTTGAGAACAAAATAGAGAACTTATAGTTTTATGTTCATATCGGTTATTAAATATGTTAGTCGACCTTCCTATTTGGAGTCCACAAAATTAGCGGACGGAGGACACGTGAGAACGCTTGCTGCTGGATAAGAGAAGTTGCAGGGATATGGAACGTTTGTGACAACAAAACAGGAATGTGGTTTGAGGTTCTCATTGCGGCGGGTATGAAAATTGCTGTTTTCTGGGTTGTAGCATCGAGTAATCCGGTAGAATTTTTAATTTCTACCGGAAGACGATCATGTTCATATTCGCCACCGTGAGAACCTCAAACTTCACAAAAATTTGTGTATTGCGAGAATTCTACCTTTGCCTTTTTAATCTTTTGTATTAATTTTATTGGTCTTAAACCCTATACGCTGAGATAGCTGGTTGAACCTCACTAGGGGCATTAATATTTACGTCTTCCTGTGCTGTCATTTGAGTGTAGAGGTCTTGCTCGCGCCTCGTACAGCACCCTGCTACCTGCCTACATAGGACTAAGAAAAACCTCTATGATTAAGAGAGATTGTGTTTCAAATTCTCAGATAGGACTTTTAACGCCAATAGAAAATTATACAATCAGTATTGTTCTTTTCTGGAATAAATCCATCGTTCTCTGGACAGAGATTGGGATTTGTCCTTCCATAGGACCTAACATAGTAGTTTCTATCAGCTGAAGGTGGGGGCATAGCCAGCTCTTAAAACGTTGTGGTTTCGTTTTAATATACAGAACGATGAATTTAGTCCAGAAGAAAATCTATATTGAACGTAGCACCATCATTATAACCGCTTCCTTTCACATCCTTTCCACTTCATTATTCACATCATTCTGTCATTCGACCTTATATAGTCTGAGCTACTGAAAAAGCGTCATTAAATAGAGTTTAAACAATGAATAAGAACCTTTTAGAGTTAGGTAATTATAAAGTTGGCGATATTTCTATTTATTTTAATTGTAGAAATAAAAAGGTCCATACAGTGTGCTTTTGCAGAAATGTTCACATTGCATACTGTATTAACTTTTTGAAGGATAAAGTGTTGGGGGGGGGGATGGGTATCGAGACTCTATCAGATATATATGTATGTGGATTATCGGCTTGAAGCTGCTGGAGGATATTTCAGAATGGGGGGCGGGGAGGTGATAAGAAATGAATGGGGTGCCCAATAAGCTATACAGTATTAGGGGTTATAGCAAGCTTCCACGGATCATAATTAGCTAATACCTTAATGGTTTTGGCAATTTGTCCACGATACCCTTGTTCCTCGGAATTTTGCATTAGGCAGTCTGCCCCTCCAGCTTATTGAGCCTGTTTTAGAAGACGGCTTATTTCTGAAGTTCCTACACCAGAAAATGTTAGACTATATTCTTCAGAATCCACAGATTTGTACCTTCAATTATTTAATGCGTACATGTGAAGAATGTTATTCGCTAAGTTTAGACAAGCTCACGCAAGCCGAATTGGAGATTGACGGGGAATTTATTAGATATTCCACATTATTAACCACTGCGTCAAAAATAAAAAGAAAGTGTTAGCCATTGTATTCGTAACATTTTCATAATTTATAGCTAATCAGGTGTTGTATGATAAATCTGCATCTACTGTATTATCATATCAACATCATAGCTCTTATAACTTCCGATACTAGGACGATCATGGAAAACGAGCAGAAGGAAGTGGTCGTAGCTCATTTAATGGCACTAACCCAACATTAGCTTGAAGAAACAGAGGATGGGTACGAAATTCATCATGATAGCCGTACATAAAACCCGAAAATTACTGATACGAAGAAGGGGTTGTAGACCCATACACCACTATTCTCGGTAGTGACTGTACAAGAATTTTCATGTTGTTGGATTTATGTGAGTTACATATTTCGATCAACTGTGATTGAAACCCCTCGTTCAATAAATCATACTTGCTTGGTACATAGACAATGTGTCCATTAAAAATGGAAATGTTTAAAGACGAATAAAAGAACAGTTTTAATTCTTTCAATAAAACTATGTAAAAAGTTTTTTAGTCTTAACTTACTGAAAACACAAAACCAGAAACATGACATTGCGTTCCAATTTGACACATTATTGTGGTATGTAAATAAATGTCTTTAACAAATAAGCTAGACAGTAGCTGGTTCCTTCAGAATTAATAACTTCAACATTCTACTTTCTTATGGACAGAAATCTATGTATTAGAGAACACAGTTTAATTAAATATTATTAGTAACATAACGCATTCGCGATCTAGCTCGAAATTTTAAAGATTTTCCTTTATTTGCTGTTCGTTCTTCGCGAAAAAATTGTCTCTCCGCTAGATGTGTATTAGCAGCAAATACTGTATGTAAAGATGTCGACATATTTAGAAATAATTTGGTTGTGTTTAAGGATATTATAAAGCAGCAGTTTTTTGTGTTAGTAATCTTGTTCATAAATTTTCCTTTTCGTTGCATAATCGCTTAACATTTGTTATTTTTTATAAAGTGTATTGTATTTTATCTTCTTGAGACTGGCTCCTGTTATTTCACCTTATGTAGCCTTTTAGCACCCCTGGTCTAAGGCAACTTAAGACCCTTACAATGAGTATAAATTTATGAATCCCTTACTCGTAATGTAGGGATTAACCCTCTTGCAAAGCTTATGTAGGTATAACACGAAGCCTGCGGGACAGTTCCTAATCTTCACATATCTTACGGGCGAGCAATTTGCCATCGCGAAATGATAGATAATACAAGAGGATAAGGTGCGATTACTTAGCTGTTCAATAATCAACTCCATCTTGAATCTAAAATATCAACAAACAACGTACTAAGCCCTTGGATTATAAAGTTCGTTCTGAATCCGAGAACCACACAAATTCGTTCAATTAATGGAACAGTTAAGTAGCTCCTGTAAACTTTAAGCAGACGGAAACACATATAACCTTTGAGAGTAACGGTTAAACATATGTATAGAAATATTGTACGGACCGAAGTTACAGAACTTAATATTTTCGTGCCCCCTTTTAATGATCTTCACAAAAATTGATTTTGTAATAAAAACATAACCGAATGAAACGTCTGAAGTTTACTGCAAATTCTTCTTCTTCCTTAACCGGTATTAATAGGATTATTAGGCCTGTGATTCTTCAACTTTCTTCCAAGAACTAATCTTTCCGTCTTTTCTTGCCACAAACTCCATTTCGTTTTCCCTGTGGTTGGTGTTTCTTTTCGTGCTGATTTTGGTAGCCCTTTAGCTTGCATTCTTTCGACATGCTCTTTCAAATTCTTCTGGTATATCTGAATTTCTTCTACTATGCTTTGTACTTTCAATCTTTCCTTTGTACGTATCAACATTTATTTGACAGTGTAATTTTGTACATCCAGTAATGACCTTAAGAATCCGATCTGTCCTCCTTACAAAAATTATCTCTTTTGTTCAACAGCCATGTCTCACTTCCATATCTGAGAGCCGTTTCCGCTGCTACGTTGCGTATTTTTAGTTCTGTTTGATTATATCGTACATTTGTATACTGACATTTATTTTTATTATTCAATTGATTCTATGATATTCCACCTAAACAGGCTGTAGTACAGAGGATAGAGTGAGAGAGAAATATTCTATAATATATTTGTAATATGTATTCTATGTCTTTCTTATATTCTGAGATCTTATTCCTTAAATACGTAGTTAAATCCTGTGATTTGTCCAATATTTTTTCCTTCTATAATTATTTTTAGTCTTTCTATACTATTTGTTAAAATTATTTGAATTTCTGACAGTAAATATCATAATGACTCATTCGAACAAATTCAGACTTGTAAATAAAGAAAAATATATTACGTGTATATTTTATCACATCTCTCAGACTTGTTTAATTAAAATAGGATAACCAGGACATCGGTAATCACTTTATTAACAGACTAGCAGTTAAACTTTGAACGAAAGTAGAACACACGTATTTTTATCGCAGATTTAAATTTCGGTAATAATTTATTGTTGTTAGTTTCTTTTATACATTTTTTCTGTGTTACTGCCGGGAAAACAAATGGCTGTCACACGCTGCGAATGGGTTTTGTGTTGAGAGGAAAATAAAGGTCTTGTATTTGAACTAGAGATAAAGCAGTTGTCTCTAGGGAGGATCCTCGAGAAAAGCGTACGTACTTGCAGACGCATATCCACATATACATACACAATTTCTTGTCCTGGACTCATACTGAATTTATCTCTCCACCATTATTGGCAAACTCCCAGGCCTCAGCAACATCCCGTGACAGTTCTGTTTTGGAATCTGCATGAAATAGTATCGGCGTGCTGCACTGTTAAAAATATCTCCCGTCACCAAGAGTCCCAAGATTCGGTCTGTGTTAAATCGATCAACCGATTTGTTACATTGTCCTTAGTTTTGGACTTCAAACATACTTGGTGCAGTATATCGCTAAACTGTAAATGTTATGGAAGGTTGATTAAAGTGTCAGAGAACTCAGAGAAGTGTCAGAGAAGTTCTCACGATGATGTCAATTGTGGTTTGCTGGGCAAAGGACGACACGGCGATACAACCAAAATTCCATTAAAGTGATTTAATAAATAAGTGCAATTTATTTTAACAGTTTACTTTCTAAAAATTGGAGTATATCATTAATATCGAAGGCTGCGGTTACACTGCACGCGTATTCGCGCGAATTGACGGTCAGGCGATATCGGGCGAGTTGGGGCGAAATATCAAACACGTTAAAAGGTCTGTAACAGGTCACAGTGCAAACAAAGTTATTGCGCGTATCGCTTGACACCGCTCGTCTTTCAAACGAGTTTGTTTTCAGTCGCACGAAGAGATGGATGCTGACAAATTAATTAATCTTCTTTTTGTGGGACCAGAAAATGAAAACTTATCACAACAGAGAGGTTTGAAGGAAGGTTTGGGGGGGGGGGGGAATTAGTGAGGTTATGAATGTTTTAAGTAAGAAAATATTGCAATTTATGTTTATTATAAATTGTTCCTTACTACATCAGTACAAATTCTATATTTATGTATATTGAAGTAGTACATTGTAGCACAGATAATTACGGAACGCTGAACTGTTGGATAATGATACCTTTGCTAAGTTAGAATAGTTTTTAAAAGCATTTCTGATGTCACAAACCTGTTGTGCTGCCCTATTATTTGATAGTGATTTGTTTACATTTTGTGGTGTCGACGATGTGATGGTTGGATCATAAATACCTTCTTTTTTCATAGTAATATTATGTAACAAGCATATGCACTTTACGATTAAATCAGCTTTATCTGGTTCAGTTTCAATACACTTATTGAGTAACCTTTAAAGGAAAAATCTTACCTCAGTGCCACTGTTAACCGTTCTGATGGTGAAGTACAGTCTCGGAAATGACTCTGCTTTTTTATTGCTATCTCAATAGCATTTAATGTGTATTGGTATGTATTCAACGACATTCTGTAATAGTCAGGAAATTTGGTTGGTTGCAAGTGCAGTTTATCAAATAGTGTGTGAAATTCACTTTCACTTCTGACTTAGTATATATCATTCGCCCAACATCTTGCGTTCCTTCCAGCTACTAAAAATTTCAGCAAACTATTCTCTGAAAAATACATTTCTTCCACAAGCTCCATTTTCATACTGAAGGCTCGCGCCACAGGCGTTCGCGTGTTGTCGCTTGCAGTATTACCACTTGTACGATCGCACGAACAGCCCTTATCTTCTACATCACTCCACGTTACATGTTTCTAGGCATATGTTGTCAGCCCTGAGAAGCATTGGCCATAGGAATATGGCTACCTCGTGTGTGACATGTGCTTCAGAAGTGAATTTTACTGCGTAAATTGAATGATATACTGATTTGATATTGAAACCAGCACATACAAAATGGGCAAGTCTAAGCGTAATAAAGTGAGGACGAAAGCTAAAAATCCAACTGGTCTTCCCAGCGTTCGAGATATTGAACGGGAGGAAAGTGAGTTTGGTGGTGGAGATGCAGACCACATGTCTGAACATGAATCTACAATTCAGAATCTGCTTGAAATGGTATGTGTGTAAGGTAGAACCATGCAGAAAGAAAGTTTAGAATCATTGGACATTTTATAATAACCAGTGCGATTGTTCTGGGGATTCCACAAAACGATCCCCCTCCCATAAAATCCAAGGTTTTTTACGACGAAACGCTACCAGGCAGTCATCGGTGGAAACCAATCACATGATTACATTATACTTATTCATGCATCATTAATGTTTATTTATAAATACAATATGAACTAAATTTGTTGTTACTGATAGGGGCCTCCATATTTTCATTGACCTGGGGCTCTGACAACTGTAAATCTGGTCCACGTTCTTTAGAAATGGTCTGTAAAAACTCTTGTTAGGAAAATGTTCAGATTAAATGTGAATGGAAATATGTTATAAGAAGATGTTAATTGTTTCTAAAGTTATTTTTAAAGATAATATTTCGTAACACTTTTAACATTGTGTTTGGTGATGTGGTATAAAGTTCCTTGGTAGTAAGAAAGACAGTTAAGCTCTCATTATGCCATGGGCATTATGAATTACGTATATATTTTTTTTTACAGTTACAGTCTCCAAATGCAGAAGACAAAATTATTGGACTACACATGTTAGCTACTGTGTTTGATGTTCCTGAATCTGTGGAAGATGTTATGAAGCATAAAGTAGTGAAAGTAGCTGCCCCACTGCTGTTTGACCAGAGTACAACAGTTAGGAATGCTGCTGCTGGAGCAATCAGGTACTGGGATATACTCATCTCTGTTGTCCAGACTACATGAAAATATCTGGAGTTCAATTTTCAACTTTGTCATTTACATTGAAATTTGTTAGTGTTCAGAACTATCTAGCATTATATTAAAAAAAGTTATGTTTCTTCTGTATTTAAACATACAACCATGAAGGCATATAGAGGGCATAGAGATTAAGTTCTATGCATTGTATACTTTGTTATTGTTATTGTTGTGGTGGAGTGAGAATTGAACTGCTCAAAACTACCTAAAATCCTCCAAAAGTTTGCTATTTACCTCCCTGTACAAACTCATACATGAATACAGCCTCTGTTATAAACATCATATGTTTGCAGGGGTTGAAATTATTTTTGGTTATGTGTTTACACAGAACTAAGTTTGACTCGAAGTCCTCAGTGTGTTAATGAGGGTGGATGGTACAGAACGATCAAGTCTGAATGAGGTGACTTTCTAACCAACTTGTAAAATATTGCAAAATTTAAAGTTTTCACTGCAATTTTAATAATATGATGACTTGTGGGTTGTCAGCCATGTTGGTTGAGCTGGTGAAGAAACTGCCAACATTCTGAGAACTATGCTGTTCTCATCCTCAGGGCACTGGTGTGGCTGTAGAAACAGGCCGCGACTTATGTGCTTGTCCGAGCCTTGTAGCCATTGGCTAGCTCGCAGTCAGGAATACAAGGCTTAGGCAAGCACATAAGTCGCGGCCTGTTTCTACAGCCACACCAGTGCCCTGAGGATGAGAACAGCATAGTTCTCGGAATGTTGGCGGTTTCTTCACTAGCTAAACCGACACGGCTGACAATCTGCAAGTCATCGTATTGTAAAATATTAATTGTCCTAGAGATGTTTTAGTATTCCAGGTCACTAGTTATAAAACTGAGCCCTCCCAAAAAATGTATGGCATACTTTTCAAACTTCTTTGTATGAGAATAGGGGATTTAAGTCTCTGTACTTTCAGGACTGCTACCATGGGGGTTTAACAATATAGCAGTATTTTACCGTATCACACAGCCAGCTGGACTGTGCATGACAAATGAAGGTTAAATTAAATGTTCCTTGGCTTCATAGTAGAAGCATTTTTGACATACCACAATAAATTCTGACCTTTCACAATATGTACTGTAGCTCTTCTCCAATTTTGATATTCAAAACAGTACAAAATATATTACACAAATTGTGTTAATTTCCTTTGTCATCAAGGTACATTATGATGTGGGTTTTTTGTTTGTTTTATTTTCAGAAATTTGAGTGCATGTGGAAGTCATGAGATTTGTAATTTGCTTGTTGAGCAAGATGTAATGACACCACTTTCTGCATTGATCCAGAAGGTAAGGAACATGTTATTAAATCTTTGTCACTAATAGTTGTTTATCCAATGCATGTTTTGGTGATTTATTGGGTATTTATGCCTTAAGACTTGACAAAATTATATCTCATATAAATGTGTTACTTTTTAAACTGTAATGAGAAAGATAAAGACCACCTATGGTTTTAGATACTGTGCTGCCTTTCCTCCCTAAAATTTGTAATTTTCGAAGAATCGGGAAACAATTTGTTTTAGACTGAAACTTTAAATGTTGTACAGTATGTTAATATATCATAACATGGGTACCTTTGTTGTAAGCTGACATGTTTCAAAATTATGTTTGGGACATTTTCAGAAATTTTTAGAGTGGCAGGTATGAGAAGCTAAATGATGCAGGAATGTATATGTTATGTTTTGTACTTAAAGTAAAGTGAATTTGTCCTGCTGTGTGCCATGGTGGTGTTTGAGGGGGGGGGGAGTTGTAGCATCTACTCATTGTTGATCTCAGCACTAGATGGGGGTAAGTGGTCTGCATCACTCCCCAGCTGCGCTTTACTCCTGGGGAAAGGACCCTGAGAACCCATTGGGTAGGAAGCTGAATGAGTCTCAGAGCCAGTCTGGATGCAGAGGCTGGAGGAGAGGAACAGTCATTTGCACATGCCAGGAATCAAATTCTGGTCATCCAGTCTGTAATCAGGCACAATTCTGAGTGAACTGGTCATACTTCAATTGAAACATATAATAAGCTGTGTGAGATAAGAATTTAAAATTCACATTTTGCTGGTTGAAATGGCTTTGTAGATTAAGGTATTATTTAAGTTCAGTGAATGATGGGGACAAATCCTACCTACTTTACCTATTTGCCAAAATTCTCCTGGTTTGGGGTTTCTGCTATGGCCTGGTTTCTCATGTAAAATGAGCTAACTTATCCCATGCTGTATACCAATAAGGAGGTCAGTGCACAAGGCAGATTCCAGTTAGGTCCCTCAGTGCCACACAGTTCTCTTCGAGCAAGAAGTAATTGTTTTACCAATGCGTGTACTTGTTTTCAGTGGGAAACTCTTCTGCCATATCTTAATTTTTTTATGTAAGCAGAACTATATTAATCCTGTGTAATTTTCTCAGTCTACATGGGTGTTTCCCAATTTGTGTGTTTTGTCCCACTTATGAACATTTTTGGACTGCAAAGTGTTGTAAAAATACAAAATTCAAAACATGATGTCACCTTTGAATCAAAGGAATTTGTTAGGTTTATTAGAACCAGCGAAGGTATTGTGAGGCACCCTGTTTCCTCAAACATGGGGTCATAAAGAAAGAAAAAGAATAAGAATCACCGCTACAAATAATTTTTTATTTCCTAGGGGCTTTTTCCCTGATTTCACTTAATCCTGAGGATGATTTCAGGATTCTTTAGTGTGATATGTCTGCATGACTTGGCTTATGGCGGAATCCCCAGGTCGGTAGGATTATGACAGTCAGTAGTACAGATGATGATGAAAATACACGTTGTTTGGACAGTATTCATAACCACAGTTTCATTGTTGGCTCATCCTTAGTTATGTCCGTTAAAGTATTTGGCCATTGGAATGAGAACGCAGATAATTATAATGAAATGGATCTTTCAACTCAGATTGGTTGTATGAAGTCATTTTCTGAAGAACTGCTCTGCGTGGAAGGTGTATAATGTGTGACGTCTGAGCCTTTATTCTATTTGGTTTTGTGTTTTATAATGCATTTTCAATTTGATGTGGGTTTAACAGAAGTAGAGATTTCTGAATCAGAAAATAACCGTTTTTATTTTATAATCACAAATGTCTGACACTGGTCAGTTGACGTTGGGTTTGTGTTCCTGGGAGACTTAATATTAAGTGATACAACATTAACTGATCTTATATTTCCATAAAAATTGTCTGATATGTGTTCTGTCACTCCAGTATCTATATGCATACCTTTAAGAAATGAAAAACGTACCATTTAATGAGGTAAATAATTGAGGTAGTCATTGAAGACACAGTAGCTTAATCATAATAAAAGTAAAGTAAAGCTGTCCCACTATACGCCATGACCTTGGCACTAGAGGGGGGTGAGTGGTCAGCATCACGCCCAGGCCACGCTTTACCCCCGGGAAACGACCCTGGTACCCATTGGATAGGAGGCTGGGGGGGCCACAGAGCCGGCCTGGACGCAGAGGCTAGAGAAAAAGAATCCTCTGTCCCCGTCGGAGATTGAACCCTGGTCGCCTGCTTAATCTTAATGCTTATATGAAATTGCTAAACATCTATTGGTATTTCTTTTCTGCCACATGGTTTTCAGTTAATGATTCGAAACCATTCTCTTATCTTGCAAAAGCTTATCACAGTGCATTGCCATGCATCATATTAAACAATGGTTATGCTTTTAAGTTTAAGGATGTCAAAAATAACAAGAATAGATGTTCCCTGATCACATTTTTTTTCCAACCTACATATAATTAAATATTCTGTGTTCTATAAGACATCAATGTTCATAATGACGTCACTATTTTCTAAACCTGATTAATGGTTACAGATTACATTAACGTACAAAAGTTATTCTGTCTTTTAAATGCATTTGTAAAAATTCCATACATGCCCACTGCTTTCTGATTACTTTTGCTTCTGAACTGGATTCTCCCAAAGATTTCCTCTACATCATGATTTTTTGGTAGCAATTTAGACTAGGAATTAACGTATTACTTGAAACACTCTTTTTTTTTCAAAAAGAGATTTTTGGTTCTGTGGTGGTGAAGATGTTCATTGTGGTCGTCTGAGTTGTGACACCGTCTAGAATCCTTTGATCCTGAAGATGGAGGCAGCACATTTCTCTGAAAACTAGAAGCCATTAAATTATTACTCATTGTCACAACCCAAAATGCCGCATTCAGCTTCCTTGTATTTATTTTCAAATTTAAAATATTTACGTTTTATTTCTTGACCCTCAGAATTGTTATTTGTTATAATTTTATCTGAACATTGACTCAAAGGGTAATTGTCTTAAATGTAAGGCATTTGAAACCAAACTGATTTGTATGTGGAACTAAAAAGGAAATGTGGATTTCTTTTTGGAATTCTTCTATCTTTCTTCGCTGCTGTAAACATTCGCACAAAAATATATATGGAAAAGGTACATACACCTTTACCTCTCAGGGGGAGTTGTGAGGATTGATGTCATAGTCAAAACAATGCAGAGCGTGCTGGTGGGACTCCAGGAGCAAGAAATCTCAAAGCTCATTTCACCTTCTCCCGTGACCCTAGAATACCAGTTCTAGATTCCCCTTTGAGTGAAAGAGAGAGACTCAAAAGAAATAGCACCATGTAATAATGGTTCTGAGATTTATGCAAAGTAAGTAAATGCATCTACAAAAAGATTTCCTGAGACAGAAGGTAAGACGAAGATAGGAGGGGTGAAATAGGGTGTAGGTGGAGAGAGGACAAAAGGACAAGAGGGTGAGGAAGGAGGTTAGCAGGAAAAGAATCTGTACCCTCCATCTTCACCCTTCTCTTTGTTTCCATAGTCTTCAGTTTCCTTCGTCTTACCTTTGCATATGTAACTTTGGGCCCTCTTGCTTTGCTTGAACCTTCCCAATCCCCAGCAGTCATTAATGGTTGCCCCACGGGACCCCTTGAGATCTGCTCTGCTTAACTTTAATGTGTTGGGAGTTGCTAAGGTCCCACAGCTCTGGGATTAAACTTCCCCCACCTCCGCTCTGCTTCCTTGTACCCCCCTTCCCCTCACCTCCAGCCTCCATGCCACTTCTCATCTGTAAAGTCAGGGATGGATTGAAGTAGGTGCTTTAAAAATACGTAAAAAATTGTTTAGTGGTTTCAAGTAAGAATTTATGTGTGCCTTGTGGGGCGTTCGGAAATCAGGACTGTAGAGTTGTATATGGAATCTGTTTAATTGTTCGTTCAATTAGGATGAGATTTAATGGAAACAGGTCGTCGATATATTATGCGTTATGCCTTATTTTCGTGTTCCTCCCCACAGAATATCGCAGGCGCATCCAGGATGTTGGTGTAATGTGTTAAATGAGCTGTCAGTAATTAAGAGCACGGGCCGCTAAAAAAATTCAGTTTGCTTGTAATAGATGTAAAGGATGACATTGTCCATTTCCCAACTTAACAACCGCGAATGGGAGATGGTAAGTAGTAGATGGTAACAACCCACCGCACTCATTTACAGTGATCACCTGGAGAAAAACGTGCGCCCCTGCTGGGATTCGGACCACGAGCGTCCAGACGATAACGAAGCACCAAGTTATTCCGGCTCGTGGTTATAATATTTACCTTGTTAAAACTACAGTATTTTGGTAAAAGCAAAATATTTTAAAGATGATTGCCCTGATGATGGACGCAGGATGCTTCTCAGAAATGTCTGTCAGTATCTGCCATTTTTATACTCATAGCCGCGAAAGCTTGAAATCTTACGTAAATTATTTGATTTAGATTAATATTTAATTTCGCGAAATGAATAGTTGGACTAAACATTCATAAAAGAAAAGGTATTTCATGGTGTGATACGTCATAATGGATGCTTAATATGTATTTTCACTTGCCTTTTAGTAGCCGTCCATGGTCTAAGTATTCATAAAGCGGAATAAATTGCCCATAGAGCTGTGCGCCTTATGCCTTCTTGTCCATCTTGTAAGCACTAAATAACTACATAAGCCATAACACAAGTTCACTTTTACTTTAGACTGTACACGTATTACTTTAGCGTAGAGAGGATAGCGGGGGTGGGTTGGGGGGCTTGGTTCCTTAGGGAGTGAAGAGCGACAGAAAGATTTAAGGTGGCCCTTAGAATAGAAGAAAGGATGGGAGGACCATAAACTATCGTTACACTGTCATATTTATATCCAGCATGTCTCCGTTCTTTATTCCCGTGTATTACCATTCCCATTCCTCGTATCTTGTTGCCCCACTCATTCGTTCCCCGATGTCACCTACCACCTGCTGTCTGGAGTAGTTCATCTTCTTCAGAGTCCGTGGGATCTATTCGCGGTTTCTGCCCTTTCATGGTATCTAAAGGAAATGAGGTGTGATTGGAATTTCCAAAGACTCCCCCTTTGGAATACCTTCATTCCTTTACTATAAAGTGTACAAATAAGAACTGCCTCGTTTTCAACATTTATGTCCCTGTAGGTACAGGTACTGGTTGGGAAGCCTGAGGGGAAGAGACCGTTGGGGAGACCTAGACGTAGATGGGAGGATAATCTTAGGCGGGATCTATGGGAGATAGGACTTATTTTGTTGGCCCAGGACAGGGTCCGGTGGAGGGCTTTGGTTAATTCGGTGATAACCTTCGGGTTCCGTAAGCCATCTAGTTAGTTAGTTAGTAGGTACAGTCAACACACAGATCCATAAATGTGTAATAATATTTAGTACGAATAATTGGATATGTGGCATTTACCATAATATAAACATAGCTAATTAATGTTTATAAAACCCAACGTTCCAATAGGACTGTTGGATAACAGTAATACGGAATAAGAATTAGCGTAGAATTTTAAGTGAAGAGCGGATTAAACTAGCATTGCTTGCGACCATACTCTTCATAATCTATCTTGCAGTTTCATATTTAAAGGCCTAAAGACAGCTGTAATTGATGTAACTTGTTTACATAGGAGTGGCCCGTCATCCTTTAAAGAAAACAAAGATTAAATATGAGATAAACTGATAATATTTCGATCTAAAAGAGAGCAAGTATCAGGAATTTAGAACAAACTGCATAACGCTGAGCCTAATAATTTGTACTCGTCATAAAATATTGTTATGGTGATTAAGTAAAGAAGTATGCGATTGTGGGACGTGTAGTACGCATATGGAGAGATGGGAAATGTTTCAGCCGGACATTCTGAAGGGAAGAGACCATTTGAGAGATTTATACGAGGATAGGAGTATAATACTAAAGTGGCTCTTGGGGAAATATTTTATAAAGATTGAGTTTGATATGACCACAGTGATGAACCGTTTTAGTTCTGTACGAACATGACATTTTTGATTGGCAGAATAGCCAAGGACGACCTTATCTCTTTTATAGAATGCTGTCTTTGAAATATTGTCCACGCTACGCCATGTCATCGCAGTGTAGTAATCCTTGTGATTAGGTAACTATGAAGCTGTCGTAGCTCCTATGTCGAAGCAGAAAGAATGAATGCATGCAGAACATCAGATGCGTTGCACGTATCCGTTAAACATAACGAGTTGTCGAAATAAAAACGTTTCTGTACTCGATAATGACAGGACTGCCATGCACGTTATTAATTCTAGATAATTAAACCTAGCCTCTACAGCTTAATGGTTGTTACAGTTGTGCTATGTTGGATTTGTCTGTGATTAATTAGCTGTCTCGTAGACTTTGTCCACAATTACCAGCCAGCTTTGCCATTCGGATTGTTATCAAACTGTTTTGCCTTTACTTGTATTCTGATGTGCAAAAACAACGAGGAGAATTGTAAAGCAGCTAAATTATGGATTTGCCGCATTGTAAGTGTTTTATCCTTCAAGTATGAGCCTTTATCTCCCCCCCCCCCTGGTTCCGCAAAGAATTAGAAAAAAGACCTTGCCCAGATAGTTGCCCCAGGAACACAATAATTTTAGGCTTAATATAAATGGAGTAATGAGCGACTGTGTATTATGAGCCTTGTGTATGGAATGTATATTCACCGAATGATTTCAATTAGGTAATAATGCCGCTTAAAGGGAGATTTATTTAGATCAAGGGTTGTTAACCTTTTCGAGGCGTAGGACCACATTCGCGTTTGCTTCCACAAACTTGTAAACGAGGTCAGTTTATTTAAATGCTATGGCAGAGATTATTAAAAATGCTGCTGAATTAGGCTTACTACTGCAGACAGTTACAAAACCAGACGTTAGATATTTGACGCTGGTTGTGCTTGAGTAATTTTTCGGTACCAGATTTCGTTTGTGTTGAGAATCCCTTCAAGTGTTAATTAGTAAGATGCATCCTGGTTGGTTATACTTTTGTCATTAAGCTTTTCATTGGTTAACAGCGGTAGGAAGTGACGATATAAACAAA
The DNA here is from genome assembly GCF_000696155.1 of Zootermopsis nevadensis. The sequence goes on along the minus strand of NW_019060590.1, from coordinate 34,534 downwards.
TCTTGTTGTCTGTTGTCCGATAACTATTTTTCGTAGTACAAAATGACACCATACTACATTAAATGTACGCGGGCCGCACAAAACACCGGTGGACCGCGAGTTGAGAACCCATGGTTTAGATAGTTTTGAGAAATATCTGAACTGTGGGCTAATTATGTATTTTTGCAATGATTTTATTAGTCAGAAACATAGTCTGTGGTTCAGTGCTGCCAGTAGGAAATGGTTTGTTGCATCCTTTGTGGTAAGTGTACGATATCGACGCCTAGAATGGTTTATTAATCTGTATTTTTTTAATTCGGGCTATTCCCTCGTCATAAGTCGAGTAAAGAGTGTGTTTTTTCTTTAGAAATTTGTACTCACGGCGGTGAAGTTGTCTAATTGTGGTCGTGTCATGATGCCAGCTGCAGTCTACGTTGCCCCGAAATATCGGTAACCGCCTGCAAGGCCACATGGCGTCACAGCACAGAATACCACAACCGATACTTTATTTTGAAAATTCACCACAATTTATATGAATTATCAGCAGGTGGGCGTAAAAAATGTCTAATTTTTTGTAACACTGAGCATATCCATTGTTTCCGAATGTGTATATCGGCAGTAATTGTGAGTTTAAATTCAGAGATGTCGATTGGGTACTTCCTCATAAATGCCATAATAAAATTCGTCACCTCCAACCCACCCATCTACATCCGTCGATTTTTTTTATGGGCGTGAGTACGTTGCGATCGAAACGTCGGTGAATCGAAACGCTTAATAGCTGCATTTCTTGGAATAGTCGGATTACCTTTAATCTGTATTAACGATATCTTCTTTCGTGAAAGTAAGAAACGTCTCAGTTTCGTTATTTTCGCCGTTGAATTTCTTTTTACACCAGTAAATACTTTTTGTTTGACACGAGAAGGCGTGTTTCGAGAGCTAGACTATCGATATTGAGCATCGTATTGTTATTCTTAACAGCTGACAGTGAATTACACTGTATGTATCTGCAATTCCATGTCTATTTATTGTCAGTGCGCTGCTAGGGGTGTGTAATTTCAGCGCATCACTCATCAGTAATATTGATTCCCAAGGGTTGCTGTTATTGCACTGGGCCTCCTACCCCCGTATCTATCAGTGTTAGAACCGTCCCACTTCTACTCTGCTGCCCGGTATATATGCGTTGGGACTCTGTTGGTAATTTTGCAACCATCACATTAAAGTTAGGTGGGAGGGACGTGGGAATGGGGAATTATTAGCAGCCTTTGGTGCCATCCTCTGTCCCCAGTTGTAATCTACCAACTCAAATTGTGATGGGCTTCATTAGTCTGCTCTGAAATGAGACTGACCAGTCCCTAGGGACTGACAGAACAGCGTGAGGACGATGGGAAATGCAGTGACGACAAGTACAACTAGATGCAAATGAAAATAGGTGGAGAGGTGCTGCTGTGTAACCTCGTGTTCATATTCGCTATAACACAAATGTGTACTTCGTTGTTTTGCTTAATTACAGGATTATTCAGACCAAAAGTGAGGTAAAATTAAACGTGATCATTAGTGTAGTGTCCGAGAATGGTTTCAGAGATGGCCAGCCGTGTTCCTGTACATTACTGAAATGGGTACTGCCCCTGGTTCTCTGTCAAAATTCTGTATTTTTTTTCGCCCTTTCCGTAACGTACCGCAAAGTATTATAAATGCTAAGTGATTTTTATCGGTGAAAAATAGACTAGCTGTTCACCTTCATCACGGTATAATTATGAGTCGTTATAATGTTTCAAATTGTGACATTTTATAGTGACAGTTGAGATTGAATATTTTTACCAATTATTTCATCAGCTTAGCTTTGGGGCGAGCGCTAACGGTTCAGTTAGATGTAGAACATCAGATTTAAACATTTAAGAATTCGAAAACAAAGGGAATATTTCTAACGTTGATATAACGGGGAGAGAGGTGACTGTGAATAATAGCTGAGAAATTTATGACGCTGATGATTAGAATTGCCGTATTTCCTCGATTTTAAGACGCCGTCGATTGTAATACGCACACTTGATTTATTATTAGGTTTTCAAGAAAACAGACGCTATCGATTTTTAGACGCCATAAAATATAAGACGCACACCGATTTCAGATATGTTAAAATGTGAAAAGTGCTTCTTAAAATCGAGTAAATACTGTTATAAAATGTTTTATAATTATGGAAATATAGATTTTAGGATATTTTATATGAATCAGTCGTTTTTATGTCGATGAGATATCTGTTTTCACAGATTTTATGTCTGCAGTTAGTTTCACATGAAAATAAAGTTACATGTGATCAGGAAAAAAGTTCATGGACAGAACTGAATAAAATTTGATTCATATCGGATCCTGTGTCCGTAAATATTACGTATTTGAATTGCTATAGGACGTAGCAACCAAAATGCAGTATTCCGTTTGCGTAACGACGTTTCGGAAGTATATGGTGCCTCCGTATAATGGTTAACCCTGAAAATGGAGACATCCTGTCTCTCCTTGTAGTTATACAACCAGAAGATTGCATAGCGCAGCACCCCTGAAGACAGTTTTATGAAACTCACATTAACACGAACACCTAAAATCCTAAACTAAAAGATAACGAGAATAGCTTATTTTTGAAGTAAATGAGTTTAACTTGTTTCAGTGGAATTACTTGTAAAATAATATTAAGAGATACATTTTGATTGTACCGCTACAAATTGTACTAGAAATACGTATACATCAAGGCCAGTACAAATGTCATCTCGCAGAGAACGTGTTTGTACTTTTCAACTAATGGTATCGAATATTAGATCCGTCTCTTATACGTCAATGAACGAAATTACACGTGTAAATTCCCTGACGCGCAGTTTGCTGTGTGGATCGAATCCCCGTGCCGGAGGTTCATTACCGTGATCACAAGAGCCCGCCACCGGTCCCTATCCTGAACAAGATTAATTCACTCGACACCCCCAAACGCTATTTACGTAGGATAGGTTTTGATAATAACGTCCCATCTGCGCCTGGATATTCTCTTTCCTTCAGGATTTCCAACCAAGATTTTATACGCATTTCTTCTCTCCCTATGCGCCATCCAAACCTTTCCCATTTCATACTCCTTGATTTGTTCACCCAAAATAATATTCGGTGAAGAGTGCAAACTATGGAGTTTCTCATTCTGTAGAGTTTACGACGAAAATTCTGGTGTAGTTTACATTATTGCGTCATCACGAAGCATGCTTGCATGCTCCTTGCCTTTCAGTTTCTTCCAAACGTCTAACAGGAAGTCTGAAGTTGGCTGCATGTATGAGAAATGTGCACGTGCTATGTTTCTGATTTTATTTGCGTATTTCACTGGCTTTGATAATTATTTGTTACGGTTAGCTGGGCATTTAAAATTATTTATTGTCCGTGACATACAATGTATAAATGTCTTGCCTCTGAGAAAACGCATCTCATTTCATTACAAAGCTTATTTTCTATTCACTGTGTTTAGAACAGTTGAGTAATCTTATTTGAACCAAACGAAAACCACGAATCCGAGCAATATTTTGAGAGCCAGAATCATCCTCAAATTTTCCAGTAAATTGTACCCCGTTTAAATAGTTTCGTTTTCAAAAGCTTAAAATTTTGTTTCTTAATGGCGTGTGATAATTAAAAGCACCTTGTCTCAAGTTTGTGCCCTGTCCTTCCCCTTTATCTGTAGCCCATGAATTGAAAAATTGCTTTTGTGAAAGACGAATAACAGAAAACGGGGAGCATTAAATGTTATGAGTGAACAATAGTCCCATTGTATTATCGGAATTTTTGGGACCAGTTATTCTGTTGTTACGATCCGTAGTTTTTTTGGTGTGGTAGCTGATCACATTGAGTGATCTTGGGGGCATAAACTGCAAACTAGGTCTGATATTAGACTCGTTTGTTACCCTTTTTTTTAGACAGATGTTTGTTTCTTTCTCGCGAACAGAGATGGAGGTGTCTTGTTTCTTGACTGTCAGTTCACGCAGTTTCCCTCGGTTAGTTTCTGCTCTCAAATACCAAGGGGCTCGTTAAGACTCGCCTGTTCGGCTTTTCAGCCAAGCGTTAAGGCGCAAAATCAGCAAGAATAAAAGGTGTACACTGCAGATTAGAAATAATGGGATTAGCTGTACTCTGCAAGTTTATACCTTTGGACTTGGTGTCGTCGTTATCCTCCTATTCCGTTCCGCAACTACGTATCGACCGTGTCCATTTTCTCGTTAGGAACAGGCAGATCGAACTAATATCTGTGTAAACATTTTCAGAAAATCGTAATAGATGGCCTGGTCGATATATCAAAATTATGTATGAAGCGGCATGATTTGGTATTGTAATTGCTAATGTTTATTCTATGCAGTTTGTTTCGTAAGTTATGGGCCATAGGAGAACTGTTATTTGATTTTATATATATATATACACACACACACACACACACACACACACACACACACACACACACACACACACACACACACACACACACACACACACACACATACACACATAGAACAAGTCGTTGTGGCACTACGTGCTTTACATCATAAAGAAGGTGCAGTGATGTTGTCAAATTGACAGAGAGTGAAAGAAGTCTTTCCAAGACAGGGTGTAGCAGTAGGGAAGGACAGCTTCGGCATAGCCTGTCTTAGTAGTAAAAGAATCTGTGTTACAGTGCTTTATTCTGTTGCAGTATGCTGCAGATTGGCAACCAACAAAAAAGAAATTGGAGGACGATAAGGTAGACGAACTGACAGACACTTTCACCCAGGCAGTGCACTTGTTGTGGAACCTGTGGTAAGTATGAAAATGTTGGCACATGAAGGGTTCAGGAACTGGTATGCTTTATCGATGAGCCCAATGAAAGCATTTTCTGAATCCTTATGTAAGTGAGAATATGTTGAATGAAGTGCTCACATATTGGTGTAATTGACACTTTAACAGCAGTCAATTTGTGATGGATTGATTGAAAAGATCCTGTGAATCATCTTGTAAGATTATTGGCTACAAGTTATTTTGTGGTCAATCACATTGATTATTCAAATTATTTTATTTCAGGATTATCACTAGTTGCCTTTCAAGAAAGAAAAACACATTTGTAATTTTGTTCTAATCTAGAAGACTGAGGCAGATATCTGTGTGTGACATTGTTTTCTTTTCAGCGAAAGTAACAGTGTAGCAGTGAAGTATTTCAACAATGGAAACTTATTGCCTGTTCTTGTCAAGTGTCTAGAAGTTGATGTATTTGGAGTGGATACAACAATTGCAGTTGGTGAGCAGAAATTTAAATACAGGCAACTCTCGGTTTATGAACATTCGATTTACGAACATTCGCTATAACGAACGTCACAATTCATTCAAAATTTCTTAAAGTTACCAATAGATAGAGTTCCTTATAAAATGAAATACCAAACGTATAGTGAACATAATTGTAAAATTTAAATAAATAAACTTTTAAAAATGTATTTGTTACAATAATTATTAGAAAATTATTATATGATATATAAGATTTGAGGTTTTCACAGTGGTGAGTATGAAGATTTCTGTCTTCTGGGTTGTTGCGCTGTGTAGTCTGGTCGATGTTAACCAATGTTTCAGAGGTCATACTGCCTCCATCATCAGGGGCCTGATGTCAGAGGCAGTATGACCTCTGAAACATTGGTAAACATCGACCAGACTACACAGCACAACAACCCAGAAGACAGAAATCTTCATACTCATCGCCCTGATGACGGAGGCAGTATGACTTCTGAAACGTCATCAGGGTGATGAATTGACCAGACTACACAGCGCAACAACCCAGAAGACAGAAATCTTCATACTCATCGCCCTGATGACGGAGGCAGTATGACCTCTGAAACGTTGGTTAGCATCAACCAGACTACACAGCGCAACAACACAGAAGACAGAAATCTTCATACTCGAATCGCCCTGATGACGGAGGCATTATGACCTCTGAAACGTCATCAGGGTGATGAATTGACCAGACTACACAGCGCAACAACCCAGAAGACAGAAATCTTGAAACTGGTAGAAGTTTGCCATTGTTTAGAGGTGTGTGTGCTACCTCCATCAGGAGGTGAGTATTCATTCTCCTGATACATCTACCGTACTGCAGGTGCAGCACCCCAGAAGACAGTCAGACTGTTTGGTTATAATTCCAGAACACACTTTAGAAGCAAAGGCTGGGTGGCAGTGCCCAGTGGAAAAAGAGTATTTATGATGTTTCTCTTATTCTTGTGTTGCAGCTCACTGTCTGCTGATTGTGACAGAGGATAATCCAACATCCGTTAGTAAGCTGCAGGGTTTCAGTACTTCCATTCACAAACTCCTTGAACTTGAAGGCAGTGAATCTGCTACGCTACTTCTCAGGACTCTGGCTTGTGGTTAGTTAATCAAAGATTTAATTTTAAAAGACAGAGATTGAGGAGTAAGATTGTGAGAACATTGGTCCTTGTATCTTTACTTTCATAATCATGAAAGTGGTAATAAATTGTTAAAGGCAATATTTGTTGTTAATGAGAGAAATAGACAAACAGAACTGGGTTTAAAGTTTTTCATTGAAATTAATTGTTGACATTTTTATGTTAATGTTTGTCACATTTGCAATGCAAAGCTGCAAAAATGTACCTTTTAGCTTCATCATGTCTCTTTATTCATCTGTCCACATAGGAACCAGTGAATTGAATTTTGTCAAGTTTACATTGGGGAGTATGTGGTCAAAATCAGACAATAATAATGGACACTTTATGTGAAGACCTACATAAAAAATTATTTGATCTATAATTTGTAGAGAAATGAAACATTTTATGCCCAGCACACTTTTATTGTAAGGAGGTTAGTCCTAAATTTATATAAATTTATTTCACAATTAAAGATATGTATGTAGTATAAAATACCTGAGTGCACCTGAAAATTATACTAGCCTTCATGGGAAAATGCTGTAGAAGTAGTTATTAAGGAAACATTTTGTACTGAGCCAGAAAGTAGGATTTTGCTATAGTTGCGATGAACCTAGATTTCCGTAAAGCAAGTAGTAAATAGGCAGTGCATATTATAAGTTGTGACTACAGGTTTAAGTACGTATACCTTATGTAGTTACAGACCAAAATGCAGTAAACATTAAATATATTCCAAAGTATATTCTGTAGGACAGATATAAACAGTACAAACATAAATTACATTTCCATTTGGAATGAAGGAAATGTCTTTGGCGATTATTTGTTGTTGCATCTTAGATGTCCATCAGTTATAATGATGCAACATCTTTAAAATATTTTTGAAGTGATTGTGTGTGATTTTTTTTTTTGCTAGGTTTGGTACTTAACTTGAACTATGGTAAGGTGTTAAGTCTGTCACCTACCATCATGACTCAGCTGTTGTGTAATCTGTCAACTACCCTAAGTGTTGATCATCGCAAGGTCCTCAACAGTTTTACAAGCAGCTTGCCCCTCAATGAAGTAGTTGAAACCCCAACTCACCACGAAGAGGTGTTGAAGTCTGTCACTGTAATGGAGTATCTTTTGGAAGCTCAGAAGATTGCTGTTGAGTTATTGGCAAACATCTGTTCTGATGATGGTATGTTTTGATTCCAGTTCAATGAAAAAGATTTAAAATCATCTTTTGAAATTAAATGTTGATTCTTGTCCGTAGGTTTTCATCACTGTAGATTGGCATATAGGTTCGGCCTGTGGTCTGAGCTGCCTTGACTATTGTACATTGCAGTTGATGTCTTCAGGGTAAATATATTCACCCTGAGGTTGGAAATTGCAATGTTCACTGAAACTTTGTGTGATATTTAACAGTGAATGTGGTTCATCCTGTGAAGATGAAGTACATTAAATGTTGATTTTTCAGGTTCATGAATTAGTTTGTTTAGTTGCTGTCAGCACTATTTGTAAATATTGTATTAAATATACTTCTCTTTGTAAAATGACTGATATTAAAGCATTTCATTTTCAGGAGAAATTGCAGAAGCAGTTTTGGTCTATCATATCTGTTGTGTACACTTACAGATGCTGATGAGGATGCCATGGATCAAGATTCATCTGACAGCTGCAGTGATGGTCTGTTGAGTGATTCAGAATTAGTAGAGGAGGATGACATTCCATCAACTGAGAAACTGTGTCTCAGTATACCTTCAGAGGTAAGTATGGGCAAAGAGATTATGTAAAAAAGTGAAAATGGTTTAAAAAGGTATAATTTTAATTTGTGGTTTTTTTCCCTGATGCCTTTATACAGGATGATTCAAAAAGGACTTTACAACTTTGAAGGTGTACAGAAATTTATTCAGAAGGCTTACAGAATCGGTTGAGGTGTCATTTTGTAGCAAAACAAATCAAGTTTTACCTTAAACAGTCATTTTGGTTCGATGTGATTGCCATTGGTGATACTGCAGACATCCCACCTGAAATCAATTTCTTGCCAAACACGATCCAGCATATCCGGTGTCACTTCTGCAACTGCGGCAGTGATTTGAGCTTTGAGCTCAGTGAGACTTCTGTGAGGTAGTGAGGTGGTGCGCCGTCTTGCTGGAAGTGAATGCGTCCTTTTTGGTCATCTTCGTCTAACTGTGGTATGAGAAAATTTTCGAGCATATCCAGATACACGATACCGTTGATGGTTCTCTCATGGAAAAAGAACGGGCCGTACACTTTAACTTTGCTAAGGGCACAAAACACATTCACCTTTGGGCTGTCACGAACGTGTTCCACAACAGCACTAGAAACACGCGGGCGACCTGGAGATTTGTCATGGCGAACAGAACAACCAGTCTCAACAAAATTCTTGTGCCAAGAGTAAATTGTAGGTCTACTCGGAGGATCCTTGCCATACTGGGTGCGAAAATTTCGTTGAACCATTGTCGCAGATTTCATTTCTTCAAACCACAGCACAAGCGAGCGCGCTCCGCACCTGTGAAAGTAGCCATTTTCAAATGCACTGACACTTGCGGTGACGGAATTCGGTACTACAGCACAACGTGAGTCAAACTTGATTTGTTTTGCTACAAAATGACACCTCAACCGATTCTGTAAGCTTTCTGATTAAATTTCTATACACTTTCAAAGTTGTAAAATTCTTTTTGAATCACCTGGTATTATCAAAGCTATTGATATTTTTAGGATACTGTTATCATTGTTTGAAAAAATAGAACGTAATATCTTCTAATATTGTCTTGTTCTGATAGGTTCATGAAGCTATAGTGAGTGGTCAGTTAGTGCAGAAGATATTAGAAAATACTCAGTTACCTGCTGAAAATGTGTGTGAAATCCTGAAGAGTCATGTTGATGGGAAACATGTATTTAACAAGTAAGTAGCTATACTGTTTATAGAATTAAATTTTCTAAGACTTTGTATAATGGAAAATTAAGGATATAGTTCATTCAGTGATTAGAAGATATTATTGCTTTTACCAACAGGGAGCACATTACTATAATAATATATATGAATGAGTTGTCTATGAATGCATGTATTTATATCCTGAAACATGACCACAGGATATCCCGGTGTAGGAATACAGAAATGGAAAGTTTGACTTCATATGATATTGTCATTGGTAGTAACAATCTGTGAGGTCCATAATATCTTCTTAATGTTAGTTCAATACTCATAGTTCTGTTTGTGACCAAGAATGCTACAAGAAACAGACAAAGGTTCATTATAAAACATTTACATTTTGTGCACTTGAAAGGATTTTTACTGATACAGGTAACCCTCGATTTGCGCCGATTCAGGATAACGCCGCTTTTGAAACCAGCAAGTCAAAATGTGAAAAAAATATATTTTACTATTATTTATAACGTTTACAATGTTTCTCGTACTGATTCTTATACTAAATCGTAATTCTTACATCGCTGATTTTGAATAAAAATCATAAATACAGTCACCTCTGCACTCATTGCTAAGTAGTTGCGAGATAATCTCCTAAAAATCTGCCAACATTGTGCAACAGTCACGTGAGCATTGGTCACTCTTCACGGTGAGTCATTTACGTTCAGCCTGATAAGGGAGTAAGGAAAAATGCGCTCAGTTCGCTTCTTGTTGACACATTGAAAGTGCTGAAAACTATGTGCTAAAAGTGTTTGTGTTGTTCAACTACTATTCTGCAGTAGCAACGGTTTTATATTTATAAATTGTAGAAGAGCCACCACGTCTGGTGAGAGAAGTGAATGTGTTGCTATAAAGTTGCGTAGGTCTATTGCATTAGAAGATAAGATGAACGTAATTCGTAGAATAGAAGGTGGTGATACCCGTCGTAATGTGTGCAGAAGTATGAAGTTGCCTCCTTCCACTGTCATTACCATAATGAAAAATTCATATAAAATAAAACAGTCAATGCAACAGGCTACAAGAGTAAGTGCGACGCAAGTGAGTTACAGCAGAAGTAAACTTTTAGAAAGAATGGAGAAATTACTGTTGCTGTGGGTGGATGACATGAATTGGAAAAACATTCCCTTGACTGAAATTGTGGAGGCGAAATCAATTTTTGAGGAACTTGAGTCGTCAATGTTTGGGTGCTGGGAACGCATGTCATTGACTTCCCATTGATGTACATTATAAAAAGAGTTTCAATTTAAGCCGGTTCGTCTAGGAACGCATCCCGGCGTAAATCGAGGTTTACCTGTATATGTAGTGGGAACTCGGCCAGTGTAACCACTAGGAAAACGGGTGTCAAAATTTGGGGGGAGGGGTGTTAAAATGAGGAGTTACAAAGTGTGCATCACCACAAAATGAATCAAACTTTGTATGCAAACATAAGCTGACAGATACTGCCCCCAACACATTCATTGCCATCTGCATATTTTGACTTTCCATGTTTCTGTTTCTAGTGGTGAATGAAGCTTGTATAAGCTGGAGCTGATCAGAACATGCATTTGTTCTCATTGTTGCAAAAAAAGATTTGTTGGGCTCTCTACATTATCAGTGAAACATGAAACTGCACAAAATATTCACCTGTGAAACTTGCATTTGTGTTTGCTAAACTTAAAGTGTAGAAAATAAAATTTTAAATTCTAAAGTACTTTTCTTTTTGTTCATATTTTGTGTAAGTGTAGAACAATGACAATGTACATTCAGTATCATTATTCTCCTTTCTCATATAAACTGAATTTGAAAGTATAAATCCATAATTTTTATTCATACTAATGCACAGTATTAATTTTCATAAGTCTGTTTGGGGGGTGGGCTGAAGATTTGCCTAGGGTACCAAATACCCCTAGTGTTTGTCCTGGGTGGCAATGCTGACAACCAATTCCAGTTTTTAAACTATAGCTTTTAATGTTATATGTTCTGTTTTATGACTTATTATAATGTTTGTCACATGTACATTAAGTATTTGCAAAATTTCAGGTTGTTGACATTGAGATGCCATGCATTGTTGTGTCTGAGCAACCTTCTTGCTGGTCTTGACATACAAGACCTGGGTGGACCAAAAAATGTTTACGAAATGTGGCGTAGCATAGGCTCACTTATTTTTAAGCAGCCAGGTAGGTGAACATGCCACAGTTGTTTCCTAACTTATTCTATTTTGAATTATGTTGAGACACCTTTCACATGTATTTCCCATACATTGCAGAAGTGACTGACACTAGATTCCTGGAAGCAGCCACATCTGCATTGAGAGCAACACTCCAGAAACTTGCTGAAGTCCAGTGTAATTTGTTTGGGCAGTTAACAGAATCAGATTTGCAGGTAGGATGTTTAAAATGCTTCTGTTTGGGGGACAGGCTACTACTAAGTCGATGATTTTTCGTACCAAATGTTGCACGTGAGTGGTTATCATTCCAGCTTTTTATCTGGGAGGAGGACAAAAGTTAAAATCATAGCCAAAGTTATGTTATCTGGACAACCTTCTGGAATATTGTGACATGTAGTCTTGTAGAAGTTGGTTGACATTTCTGAGGTGCTTACTGTCCTGTCATCGGGGTGATACGTAAGCCAGCAAGCTGGACCAGGTTGAAAATTATCCAGACACCCCCTCCCCCCATCAATATATAGACCATATAACAAAATCCAATCATGTGTGGTAGTACACTTTATATACATATGGACAATTCAAATTTGAGACAGTTTTTTTTTATTTTTTATTTCCCCCATGAACTGTGTGGATCTTATTTTGTACACAGTCACTTCATAGGGTGGGACTTGTATTTACTTGTATGGGAAGAGTACTTCTAGAAGACTGCCTAATATGAAACAGGTAAGAAGATTTATTTATATGCTGTGATTAAAAGTACATGTCATATTTGAACCATCAATGTACTTTTATACTAGCAACTGATCAGCAAGTGTGAAGCATATTTTAGGGGCCCTGGTAATGCAGAGTAGCAAATATAAGTGCATAACATTGTATGTAGGATTGGTATTTTATATAAGATTTAAGGTTTTCACAGCGGTGAGTATGAAGATTTCTGTCTTCTGGGTTGTTGCGCTGTGTAGTCTGGTCAATGTTAACCAACGTTTCAGAGGTCATACTGCCTCCATCATCAGGGCGATGAAGATTTCTGTCTTCTGGGTTGTTGCGCTGTGTAGTCTGGTCGATGTTAACCAACGTTTCAGAGGTCATACTGCCTCCATCATCAGGGCGATGAAGATTTCTGTCTTCTGGGTTGTTGCGCTGTGTAGTCTGGTCGATGTTAACCAACGTTTCAGAGGTCATACTGCCTCCATCATCAGGGCGATAAAGATTTCTGTCTTATGGGTTGTTGCGCTGTGTATGGACCAGACTACACAGCGCAACAACCCAGAAGACAGAAATCTTCATACTCGAATCGCCCTGATGACGGAGGCAGTATGACCTCTGAAACGTTGGTTAACATCGACCAGACTATACGGCACAGCAACCCAGAAGACAGAAATCTTCTTGGTATTTTATATTTTATCACATTTTTATTTATGTTTCAGCTAATGTTTAACACTGTGCTGCAATGCCCAGACACGAATGTTAGAGCCAACCTCATCAGGAGTGTTGGCATGTTGGGCATGATTCTCGTTAACTCCGTGGAACCTGATGGTCAAACATTGCTCAAGGTACGTGTGAATCTCAAAGACAGCCAGAAACAATTTTTGTCTTCTTGTTATGTCAGTCCCAGTTTTAACCACATATTTATGACATCTGTGTAAAGTGTGTTGGTCACAATGGAGTATTTTTACAGTATATTTAAATTAAAAATGGGTCATTACGCGGAGGAAGACTGGAGCAGAATAACAGGAAGAAAGTTTGACATCAATAAAAAGTTGAGAGGATTTTTGACACCTGAAACATCTCTTTTGAAAATAAAGCTCTCCACTTGATCATTGTAAGGTGCAGTAATAGAAAGAGGTGTACTTATTTACATACACAAAGTTTTGCATGAGGAGGGCTATTTTAAAAGCTCATTAAATGATGCACAGTGCTGAAATTCCTACAGAGTTTAAATAAAACTGGTAAGGTATGAATATGTGAAATAAGAATGATGCATTTGTGTTTTATGACATATGTAACTGAGCTGACATAATATCCCATTACATATTTCTGTCAAATTACTTTTCAAGATGAAATAACGCCATTTCTGGATAGGTTTGTAACATGTACCTAGTATGCTATTGATGAAGTGTCAAGACCTATAGCCTTATTTCCAAATAGAGTAAATTATTTGTGCATCCTCAGTAGTTGGCCATGTATTGGTTGCTTGTACACCACAGACTTATAACTGATTCACTGTGTAGACTTAAAGAATGATGAAATTAATTATTCTGCAGTAGGTTACATGTTTTCAGGTAAAATCTTCGATGAAATAATTGTGTCCATAACACTTGCAGATCAGGATAAAATATTTTTATGCCTGTAACTTATGTTTCATACTCCTTGCCAGATTGGTCTTTTATAAGTAAGTTAAAATTTTGAATCTATTAAAGTTCACTGATTCCTAAATGAAACATGAAAAAAGGATGTATATTTTGCATCAGGTGAATGCTTACTTACTTTATTTATGTAACACGGCATCAATTTTGAATTGTTAGCTTTTTTTTTTGCACAAATACTTACATAAATTCACATGTTTAATAATGTATGATAAAAGGAAAAACATTAACATGTAATGCATGTTTTCTTTGCACTCAAACCGTTCCTTATAATTTAATCTGAATATATACTTTAAAATTGGACATTGATCTTGTGTTGGCACCGTACTGAAGTTGGTTCTGAACTTTGTTGGCCAGAACATTGGCAAGTTCCTTCTGGAGGTATGTGGTCGAGAATCTGAGTTGTGGGTAGTGGCTGAAGCTGTTGACACGGTAATAGATGTCTTTGGAGAGGATGAGACAGATAATGCAGCAGCACACATTAACCTTGTAGAGAAGTTGAAAGCATTGTTGCCATCACTTAAACACAAGGTAAGTTCAGATATACGCCTGAGTTCAGATAGCTCGTAACATAAGCATGTCATTTTGAGGAATAATCTTACATCTTGTTTCATGAGTGTCTTTATAATAGCTACCTATTTATTCCAGCTCCTCACTTACATTCCTATTTTTAACTGGAAATTAGGTGGAAAAATCAATTGTTTTGTAGTCCTCATTGGAACATAAGGGTTTTGCACCATTTTAAGTTTAGAAGAATGTGATTTATGTTTTGTTCATAAATAGCATTATGTCTTTTAAAGGTGTTGGGCATTGTAATGTGCTTCATTTGCTGAATTGCTTTAAATGTATGTGCTTGTGTATACATATATATGATGCAGTTATTTGTTGTTGTTGTTGGTAAAGACATGTAAAATAAATAATATTATCAGGATTTCTTGTTGTAACCAAATACAAAATATAGATGTAAGAAGACATGATGTCCTACTGTAGGAGGATACAGAAGAGTAACAGGAAGTCCTTAGTGAAATAACCCCCAAAGTTTCTTATTATGCCAAAAGTTTATATAATTTTATTAGGGCATACCCGCAATTGCTTCTTGCCCAGCACCAATGCGATCCATCATTGCCCTAAAGGATAGGTCACTATTAGCTTTGATATGTAATAAGAAAACTTGTGCAACTTCTGATTAATGTATGATTGCTTTGTACACAGGTGCGTCTTCAAAGGAAGTCTCTAGGTGATCATTATTTAGTGGTTACAACAGTCAATACAAACCTCTGTCGCTTCATCAAATATAAATCGAAACGGGTCTCACACATTGGTCAGCCCAATGGTCATGACTTATAAACTGTTGATCATGTCAGAGCAATGTTTTACATTTTATTTATTTTGGTTATTATACCATTAAATGTCTTGTTTTCATAATTTTCCATGAAAGTTTTGTGTCTTTCATAACATCACGTACTGTCTTGGAATATGCGCAATCTTAGAACATGGTGTTGTACAGTATTACAACTGTTTTATATTACGATATATAAAATATGCCTTTAACCTTGTTGTCACACAAGTGAAAGCATATATTTAGGTGTCTGAAAATATTAATTGTTTTCAGTTTTAATTTACTTTGTTCAGGGCTGTAGGTATTCACCAACAGTGGTTTATAAAATTTTCATTAATTTTGTTGGGCTTTGCTCTGAAAATTTATCAGAAAAAATTGTTTCCCTTGTGAGTCTTTTATTTTGAAAATACAATATGTGATTGGAAAATGTGATATTATATTTGTTGAAATGGAACATGAAAGGTATAATTTTGTTAACATGAATGTTTACATAAAACCCTATTTCTAGTTGAATTTTAAGCAAATTTTATACCAAACAGTGTGATGAAATGAAGGTTGACGAAAAAGCATTTTCTTTGCAATATTTTTTGCATACATTTGCATAAACAAGCATTATTTTGAAAATTCATAGTCATATATGTTTGCATTGAACTCATGATATTACACAGAAAATGAATTCATATGTGAGGTACAATTGTTTTATAAACATTTAGAATTTGAAATAAAATAATACTGATTGATTTACTAGTCATGTTCTTCATAATAAAATGCATTACAGCTCCCAAACATACTCCCCTTACCATTATTTTTACCTTCATATCTGACTATGCATGGCTATGTAAGAGTAACCTATTGTGAACAGTATTTACCCTAAATCCATCACTGCACAAGACATTGAAATGAGAGAGCAGTTTCTAAGAAAGCTATACTGTGTTGTCTCACACAATATTACAGGTTGTCATTTTACTTTGTTAGGTTTTTATCATGAAGGATATTTTTCTGTTTCATCAGTGCCTGGATTTAGGAAACTTTGTTGCAGGCTTTTGCTACGTTAGTTAAGAGAATTTTCTGTCTGTGCACATTAGTTCACACCACAACCCTTCAGTTTCTCTTGATGAAGACTGATCTTCCTGTCATTGCTCGACCGTTCCGTCAGTGAATTGATAGAGCAAATGATGCAAGTTTGCTAAGCCCTCCTTGAGTTTATCTGGTTGATGCTTTATTGCTGATTTCCAAAAGCATGTAATTTGTGAGTTTGTTAAGCGATGTCATAGCCATGCAGAATATTTGATTTTACAAACTTCCTGTTTCCTTTTTTGAACTGAAAGTTGCAGTTGAGTCATTAGCATGCTGGAGGCTCCATTTTCAAATCTGAGCTAAAGACTTGCTATGCTGTCTAGGGGTCTCATGGTTTTCCTCAGTCTATCCAGGCAAATCATTAAATATACCTTAAAACAGGCTGTGGCCATTTTGTTCCAATTAATAATTCACAGCAGTCATACTGTTTGACACTACATTACCTGTGTAGTTGCAAATCATGTTAAAAAACCGAAGAATCAGATATTGTTACTCAGTGAGCACTTATCACAGACAAACATTCCCTGTGTGTCAACATTTTGTTACTAAATGCATATAATTTTGATGTGAAGTAATTTGGGAATGAACACACATTCTGCCTGTAAATACATCATGTTTGCACCTTCACAGCTTCTGAGCAGCACCCTATCTTTGACGCAAGTGTCATAGGGGAGGTCAGGTGAGTCTGTTACGTGGAGTGGACCTGCTTTTGATTCCATTTTTGTATCATATTACATGATTGTTGTTGAGTTGAGTTTTACAAGGTGCACGCTGTGGTATATATTATCATAAACAGATGTTTATGGCTTTTACAATCCGTGTAGATAATATAAACATTGGCACAGTGATCCTCTTTGAGGAAGACTATTGTTCAGAGTCAAAATCCCTATTTATCTTGTATGGTCACATTACTCTTGTTATGCAATTGGGCATTTTAGTAGATACTAACAGTTGCTGGATGTGGGACAATGAGTCAGTGATCCCCTGTTAGTAGATAAGTATGTCACTTCTTTGCTGATTGACCACTTAGTATCTGGTGGCGGAGTGAGCAGAATGATAATTCTTGCTTATACTTTCCTACAAACATTTGACTTCTTCATTCAGCTTTCCAAATTTAAATTGTACACTTGCCAAGTTTGAATGAGTAATGAAAGAAACTGCTGATGTTCTTCACAGGAATCCAACAGATACGTAGTGTCAAAAGTGGCAAACCTTTGAGCTGCTGGAATGCAGTAATGAGCAAATTGGAATTTCAGATATTCTCTTTGAAAATCATCACAGATGTTAGTTAATTTTGCTGTTATACTCTTTTATTTGAAATGATTTAATTATGAAGTATTACACCACCACAAATCACCCTTTTTAGCATAAGTTGGCATCTTCTGTTACCTTTTTTTGGATGGGAAGGAACAAGATTTACAATAAATTCATTAATTACTTGTCCATCATACGAGGTGCGATCGGAAAGTTTCACGACTGTGTCAATAGAGGGAGAACCGGATGTAGCACGAGCTTCTGCCGCTAGGGGGTGCGGCCTACATTCATAGTGAATCAGTGTGCCAGCCGGCATCATCGAATTAGCATTTGTTTCTTAGTTACGGGCGTAGTGCATTACACCGACCCTCCTGCGATTTCGGAATGGCGTGTGCATCAAATTTTGCCAAAGACTCGGCAAAACGGCTACGGAAACCTATGAAATGCTAAAGCAAGCATTTGGGGAGTCCGCAATGGGTCGTGCACAAACTTTTGTGTGGCATTCACGTTTTAAAAATGGCCGAACCTCTGGCGATGATGACGAGCGTTCTGGACGACCATCTTCGAGCACAACGCCCGAAAATGTTACGAAGATCGACGTCGTACCATCAACGACTTGTGCGACATTGTTGGGATAGACTATGGGATCTGTCAGCTGATTCTAAAGGAAGAACTCCACAGGCGACGCATCCTGTCTGAGGACCAGAAGCAGAATCGACTTCTCGTTTGTCAGGAGCTCAAAGATCTTGCAAGAACCGACCCCAACTTCCTTTCTTAGCTCCGTGTGACTTCTTCCTCTTCCCAAAGATGAAAATTCAGCTAAAGGGAAGGAGATTTGAGACGATAGAAGAGATTCAGGCAGAATCGCAGATGGTGCTTGACAGGCTGACAAAGAAAAATTTCCAGGGATGCTTCCAGGCTTGGCAGCGGCGCTGGGATCGTTGTGTTCACTCCCAGGGGAACTACTTCGATACCTGAGATAAGTGTATGGGTTTTTATACGCGCAGTCTGGAAACCTTTCGATCGCACCTCGTATATTTCAATTTTTGTAACTGTAGTCTGATTAAATAAAACAAATTTGTGCAGCAGAAACAGATCCAGATTGAATGATGAAGGTCCATGAATCAGTCCTGGCATTTCATTTATTTCTTGATGGATTCTCAGCCTGCCTGACACCTTACTCCTTTGTGTTTCAATTGCTGTCATCCTTTTGCTGGGACAAACATAGCAGTGCTTACTGCAGGTGTTATTTCCAAATTATTGTCAGGTAAAACTTTCTTCTTGCATTAGGTTTTGAAATTGGGGCATTCATTAATGAGCTCTTATCAGGTATGTATATGAATTATATGAAACTTATGAATGTCTTTTGTAGGAAGAAATGGTGTAAGATAAAATCAGAAGAAAAAATTTGATTATGTTACATTCTAGTATTACAGATCTTTTCCATAATTTGGGTGTTTGGGTATTCTTTTTTGTTTGTGGGATAAGCCGTTATGAAACATGATACATTATTTTAAAAAAACATTAATAATCAACAGTGAAAATAAACTATTAAAATTATTAAAGGTCACAGCAACTTTTATATGAATATCAGTCAGATATATCAAAATGTCTAATAAGGGAACATACTGGGTAACAGAGTACACACTTGCTCAGCATCAAAAATGCTGAGTAAGAGAGTACACACTGGCTCAGCAGTTTACATCAAAGAACATTATTTCAAATTCCTGTTATTTTAGATCAAAAGGATTATGAAACACTTCGTGGTCTCTGTCCATGCTCTTCGAGTGTTCTATTTCAGAAGTAAGTCAGGAGTTGGGTCATCATAATTTACTTTACTCCTTTTCACCTTTTAACTAAAGTGGGACAAAGCTTTCACATATGTCAGATGATATTCTTTGTTTTAAAGATTGTCATAATTTTTTATCATATACCAAATAAGCAGTTAGGCTATTTATTGACCTATTCTGGCCGCAATCATTCCAAAGTCCTTTTAAAGGTTGACCTTGGTTTCTTAATCCATGTGGTTTGTAATTTTTAATAGTTTGGTAGGTGTCTGCATTGTGTCAACATGTTGAATCTGATTGGTTTTAGATTTCAAAATCCGTCCAAGGTAGGTTCCTTTTTTAGTTCTTTTAATATATCTTCATCCATCTGGTGTATTTCTGGACTTCTGGTAGTTTGAATGTTGTGTTGACAAGGCCAGAGTTTAGTAGCTTATACAATCTGCCGGGAGGAAATGTCAAGACTTCGTCAGTTGATTCTTGGGGAAATTTAAGTGAAAAATGTAAAATCGACGTGGTATCATTGTTAACGGTTACCAACATAATGGAGGTCTTTGCATCACCACCTACGCTGATCTAAGGACGTTGTTGCGTGTTGAGACTTGTTATGATCGGAGTGAGTTAGGTTATGTTAAGTTGGTGTTGTGTATTCAGAGTGTAAATAAGTATGTGCACTGCAATAGTTGTTTTAGCGTAACATTTAAAAAATGCCGGCAGTTTTCTCATATGAAGAATATGCAGACATGGTATTTGTGTATGTGTTTTGTGATGGAAATGCTTCCACAGCTGTTTCAAAAAAATCTACACTAAAATGCGGGTATTAGTATGCTTGTATCTGGTATGTACCACAATTAACAATAAGTAGTCATCTAAGATCACATTTTTATTATTTTTTTATCCAGAGACCTGCATATCTCGGTAAACGTTACGAATCAGACACATGCTGATGTAACATTCTTTTTTTAGACTTGCCCCAAGAAACAACTAATGAAGTCTTGGCATTTCCTCCCGGGACATGCTGTATAGTAGTATTGTATATATCAGTCATCAGGTTGACTCAGTATGTAGGAATTGACCACTGGTATTATAATGGTTAAAATTTGGTGATACTGGCTGTTAATAGTTTTAGTGTAATGTACGTTATTTTACTTGTACTATTCACTGGGCTAATCAACAAATGCTGATTTTGAATTTGCTTGTACATAGACATTGTTTATTGTGTAGATCGTATGCTTTAAATGATATCACTGACCTCTCAACATTTTGAGATAAGCTCATTTATGAAAGGTTTGAAGATTTTCTTTGATGTTGAGTAATGTTTTGAGTGATCCACAGTGTTGTGTGGTACTGTATTTCCTTAGATTATGCATAAATTGAGATATGTACTTTCTTTTAGCATTTCATTGTTGCAGAACTTTGAACAGGGTGTATGTTAAGGACACACAAGAACTACTCTTACACATGCAAGGAACATGTATTACACACTAGCAAGAAAAAATATCATAGAGTTAAAGAGAATCTAGAACAGTTCCGTAGATCAGGATCATATTGAAAAATTAATGGTCTGGAACCAGTACTTTAAAGTTTGTTTTTGAACTATAAATGCTGAACAGTAGCTTTTGTGCAAAACAAGTTGGTCATGCCTGATGTAAAATGTGCACATACAACTAAAGGAAATTAACCACTTACAAAATCCACAAAAAAAATTTTCTCAATATATATATATATATATATACCATATTTCCTTGATTCTAATTTGCTGTTGATTGTTAGATGTACCCTTTATTTAGTAGTAGATTTTCTTGGACAAAATGCATATATTACAATAGGAATTGTCAATATTCAAACGTAAAACGTCTTTGCATTAACACTTTCTGAATCTTCTTTGTTGCTGTTTGTTACTGTCCCATCACTAGTGTTATGGACATGAAGATTTTCCTTGTGCTTTAGTCATAAAATATAATTTTGGAATATAGATTCTTAGATGCCATCAAATGTAAGATGCACCCTGTTGTAAGAAAATGTATAATGTGAACAAAAAAAAAAAACTTTGAGTTGAAGAAATGTGGCCAGGGTGTTAAGCTAACCATTCACCTTTCCTGTATGTCTGAATGGTGTGGTGCTTAGTTAAAGCAAAGGAAAGTAATTTTATATTTATATTTAATAATTGCATTAGAAATGTAAACATAATTATCTGGACATACCATCAGTTTAAAGTTTACTTCTACGCATAGTCTTTTATTTATGTGTTATTGCTGGCCAAGCATCCAAGTGTTTAAATAGATTTTGTAGGAGAAATATAGTTTCTTGTATAGCAAGTATTGTTTCTGTAACACGTCATATTCTCTGACTTTTATAAGGAACCTTATAAATATTTATTAATCTGAATAGGCTTATATAAGTAATGGCCATATTTCTGTTCTAACATTTTAGTCTTTACTTGATGCTCTAAGAGAGATATTTCTGCTAGGTGTGTTTCTGACATGTCACCATATTAATTTCAAAGGCACAGTGAATAATCAGTGATTTTGAAAACACCAAACTATTTTGTGAAGTCATGGTATTTTTTTTTTAATTTTATTAAATAAAATACTTCACTACAGTCATATACATTTCAAAGATTTGTTACAATACAAATTTTTAGGACCTACACCGATTGGTATAGGCCACCATTTTGGTATCAGTGAGGTCTCCAGAGATGCGATGTCCATACTAAGATCTACAAAAATAGGTCGGCTTGGTTCTTTGCAATCACGAACTCGGGTGGAAGATTTGGACACTCCTGTCAAGTCAGGTGATTAAACAAGTTTGCTTCATAGATTTGTCATCTAGAAAACTCATTGTATATCATGGATTTCTGAATTTTAATTGTGACAAATGGATGGACATAGCTGCTCCTAGTAAAGCATATCAGCCCTGAAGATGGAGGTAGTATGCTTCTCTGAAACATTGGTACGCACTTGCACACCCACGTGGACCATTGCAGATGGTTGTGTTCTAAAATGAACACTGGAAACAGAAAAATAAAAAGAGTGATTGAATGACGCATCTTGAAGATGCTGACAGAAATATGAACTCAGCTTTTCTGTTTATTATTCCATGGAGAAGACATGTGATAGCGGAATATAGATATGAGCATGTATGGATTTGGTTGAGGTCATTCAGATCAATCGTATCTGATAAAGAGCACAAAGACCAGTTTCTTAGTGATTTGTTAATCAAACATAGTGAGAAAAGTTGTTCTCGTAAGTATGTTTGATTAATTCTGTGATTTGCAACAGCTATTTCACAACACTTTAACAAGTGAGAAACTGAAGATTTCTGTCTTCTGGGTTGTTGCGCCTTGTAGTCTGGTAGATGTTTACCGACGTTTCAGAGGTCCTTGCTGCCTCCATCATCAGGGCGATCAGCAATCTTCAGACTCACCCTCGTGAAAACCTGAAATCCTGCAAAGTGAGGAACTCCTAAACATGTGCAGGAAAATGTGTGTTTGAACAATTATTTTTGTAGACATGATGTTCAGTTTGTTTCCAATATAATATTCCACCGCTATTCTGAGGCAGTCAGCATGAGTACACTGTAGAAATAATACAAAAACAGCTGTATTATGAAATCATTTATAAAGTGATTTTTCATATGATATAAGTCTTCTTACAACATGTATTTTGGCTCATTGTTTATTGTCAAATACCAGAAGAAAACCGAATTTTTAGCCATCTTAATTGATTTTTCAGCCAAATTCTCTTCCCCTCTTCCAATGAAATCTTGTTCATGCCAGTGTTATACATCACGTGCAGCCATGAAAGAGAATATCTTACATATTGTTATTCTTCTACCTTGACATGGATTGGTGCGATCAAGTCCATTCTGATTTCAGAAGATTAAAATTGGTCCTTCCATCGACTTCTTGGTCTTACTATATCCCTCATTAATATTGGTTTGTATGTAAATAACTTCTTAGGGAATCTGTTTTCTTCCATGCCCTCAACATGTTCTTTCCGATTTAATTGGTAATTCTGTATGTCATTTACAATGTTTGTGGTCTTTATTCAGTTCCTTATTTCCTCGTTTAATAATCTATCCCTTCGGGTAAGTCTGAGAAATCTCGTATGGGAAGCTTCAAATTGTCTCTTGTCTTCCTTTCTTAAGATCCAAGTTTAGCTGCAAAATTGTAGTGCTGAATTAGATAGTTCAGTTTAGTTCTTCAGAAATACTTCAACTTCCAAACATAATTCTGTACATGTGGGACTGTGGCTTACATGATTATAGTTTTTGCAGCATTACTAGTTACTCTATTTCTTCAACATCAACATACTTGTTTCTTTCGTACTGTTTATTCTTATGGCCATTTTAGTATTAAACTTCTTCTTTATAAATACGTTAATTTTCCTACTGTAAGTTGTGCAGAACAGAAGGATGTCAGAAGTGAAGATTGCTCCTTCACATATTGAATCCTGCTGAGTCAATTCCTTCAAGTTTAAAATACTTCCAACGTCTGTGGTGCATTAGTTACATAGTACTGGCATAAGCAAGAATCTATAAACTTCTTTTCATCGATTTCTGTTTATCTAATGATGCTTTCTTAATTCCATAAGTTATATATCATTGAATGATAGGATGATTGTGAAGGGCAAGTTTCCAAGGATATTTTAGTAGGAAGAAATTGTGTATATTTTAAGGTTCTGTCATAATGTTTGCCTGGAATGACTGAGGAAAACCACAGACGAGTCAGTCAGGAGATGTGGTCTCCTGAATGAGATTAGAACCAAGGGCCATTCAAATACGTAGCAAGAGTGCGCTACTACAGTGCAACACTTAGTACCCCTTTGTTTCAAAATTAATCTTCCTCTCATATGTATTCTTCAGACATGTGCGATGTGTGTATTTTTATATATGACATTTTATCTATATTTAATCATTTAAATTCACGTGATTGACTTCAAGTATTGAAGTTAATTTTTCTTTGAAAAATATTGCAGCTTTCTGGGTTTTGAGCTAGGTATGATTAAGTAGGATTTCTACCAGACTACGCTGCGCAACAACCCAGAAGACAGAAATCTTCTAGATATGATTGTTGAGTGGTAAGAAATGAATTATCATCCATTAAACTTGCTGCTGAGAATTTTATCATATTGATTCATTAATATAAGGTTTGTACTACCACAATAAAACACATTCACTGAATATTATTGTAATGGAAATAATTCCACA